>PVJS01054327.1:0-13000 GCA_004027185.1 Glis glis
GAGAGAGAGAGAGAGAGAGAGAGAGAGAGAGAGAGAGACAGGGAGAGAGAGAGAGAGAGAAAGAGAGAGAGCGCTGAGGCTGGCCGTGAACCTGGATCCTCCAGTCTCCGCCTCCCAAAGTACTGGGATTACAAGCATGCGTCACCACGCCCGGCTTCCTGGCCCTATTTTTTATCCTTTATTTTGAAACCGGTCTCACGAAGTTGCAGAGGGCCTCACTAAGTAGCTGAGGCTTGCCGTGAACCAGGATCCTCCGGTCTCCGCCTCCCAAGTACTGGGATTACAAGCGCACGCAACCACGCCCGGCTTTATTTTATTTTTTATTTTGAAACAGGGTCTCACTAAGTTGTGGAGAGCTTCACTAAGTTGCTGAGGCTGGTTTCCAACCTGTGATCCTCCTGTCTCAGCCTCCCAAATACTGGGATTACAAGCGGCCACATCTCTATTTCTTAGATTGAGTGTTGGGGGTGGCCTCCTAGGCTGAAGCCTCAGGGAGCATGTGGGGTGCTCTGGGGTGGGGGGAGGGGCGGATTGCACAATGTCTTCTCTGAAGCTCAGGAAATTCCCAGGCTTAGGCCCTTCAGGCAACCTGGCTTACGGCCAGGGTCCCCACAATCCCTACCCCCAACATCATTGTCCCTAAACCGGTGCTTGCTTGCTGTCCCGTCCCATGGCCCTGTTGGAAGTAGGGAGGGGACGGGGCCCTCAGAAACCTGACTTCTTCCTAACCTCTCCCTGTGTGTCAGAACAGAACTGGTTACTGCTCTTTTCTGTGCCAGAGAAAGAAGGGACAGAGAGCCGGGATGGAAGAGTGGGCTGGGGACAGGTCACTGGCGGTCAATGAGCTTCCACTGGTCAGACCTCGTCAGTGCAGTTAGATTTCACGCGGGCCAGGATAAGGGGGTAGACGGAGAGGGACAGATTCCTACAGAGCTGGGACGCCTGCTTGGGACAGAAGAGCCTACCTGGAGTGCTGGGGAGCTGGGCGATGGGGAGAGGGGCAGGGACGTTTGGCGGGAGGGGGCGGCTTCAGTGTCAGTTACTGGTCCTAGCATTCCTTCTCTCCTGCACCTGCCGACGGGGCGAGGGCCTGCTGACCTCAGCCCTGACAGGCTCCTGCTCGACGCCGCATTCCCAGCTGCCTGGCGCTTTTCACCAGCTGCTTCCCTGGCTACCCAGGCCCGCCTCCCCTAATCCTCTTTCCCATCCCATCCTAATTCTCCGACCCTCCAACTCCGTCCCTCCTTGGGTCCCCACAAACTCAGTGGCTTCTCCAGCCCATCTCGATCCCTCTGCTCTGGCCCGGGACCCCTTAGCCCGAGCAATGTCCGAGTCCCCCGCCCCCGTCCCCGCCTCCCGGTCCGTTCTCCCCGCGCGCCCGCCTTCCCGAGCCCGCACCAGCCGAGCCCGGGCACTGACCCGATTCGGAAGAGCAGCCGCTGGCTGCGCGTCATGAGCAGGCCGCGGAGGCCCCGCCGCGCCCGGCAGCTGCGGGGGCTCAGGAGCAGCGCGACGGCGAGGAGCAGCAGCCCGCAGCCGGCGACCCACAGCCACGGCGCGGGCCAGCCCTGCCAAGCCATGCTGGGGGCCGGCGCCTGCGGCCGCCGGGGGCGGGGCCGGCGTTGCTAGGCGACGGCCGGGTCCCCCCCACGCGGCGGGCGGCGGGCTGGGGGGCGTGCGGGGCGCTCCGGCGCCGCCCCGCCCAGGGCTCGCGTTCGGACCCGCCCCCTCGCCCGGCTCGGCCGGGTGCCCGCGGGCCAAGGCCACCCGGCTGCAGGAGGCTGGCTCGGGGCCCGGTGGCCGGCGGGGAGGCTGGGCCCGAGCGCGCTGCGGAGCTGCGCTAATCCCAGCTCACGGTAGCCCAGATCCTGAGCTGGGACCGAAGCGCGCAGCCGGCCAGTCTCCTCCCCACTCCGGGGGACTCGGAGAAGCCCTGGAGTGGGCTTCCTGGAAAGAAACCTTAGACTCAAAACTTTTTTTTTGCTGGAAAGAACCTGGGAGTCCATCTGGGTCAGCTGCCATTCCCTAAAGGACTTGTCTCGCTCCTCCTAGGTGGCAGGCACTGTGCCAGCCAGGCTCTGAGGATCAAAGGTCAAAGACAAATCTCAGTGTCCTGGAGCCTGCAATCCAGAATCTAGTGGAGAGACAAACCAAGTGAGCAAACAACAGAATTATATGTATGTAATTAACACGCGCGCGCGCACACACGGATGCGCGGTGCTATAGAAGAGCAAACGGGACGGTGATGCGGAGCACAGAGAGGACCAGCTCAGATGGGGAGGACTCCCTGAGCAGGTGACATTTAACCCATGTGTTGAAGGCTAAGAAGGGGCCACAGAGGCTCAGGGGAGTGACTTGACCAAGGTTATGCAGCCTTGGGTGGCAGAGCAAGGTCTAGGACCAAAGCGCCCTCACTCCCGTGCCCAGTGGGATTTCTGCATCTCTGTCCCCAGCCCCTTAAGGCTGCCTTCCTGATAGGTTCCTAAGGGCTGCTAAGGTCGGTGGGGTGGGGTGGATGTGAGGGTAAGCATGATGGAATCTACACATTTAGGCACACAGGAGCCAGGCTGGGTTCCTCTCGATCTGGCCTTGCCCTGGCCAGCTCCGGAAGGGAAGGAAATGCTGCAGAGTCCAGCTCACCCTGGCTCCCTCTGGGAGACGGAGGGAAGCAGGTGAGGCAATACTTGTGTTTTCTTCCCCACTTCCTGTGCTCTGGTCTGAGAGACCCAGATAATCCCACATCACACATTTATTTTCTCTCTCCCTCTGAGGTACAAGGATTAGATATTAGATCTAAAGGCAAAGTTCCCAGTCTACAGAGTGTATAACTGTAGTGTTGTTATGTACAATGTACCCTCCTCTGCCCACTCCTCCCCCAAAAGCCAAGGGATGGCAGGGTACAGTGGTGCACGCCTATAATCCCTGCTGCTCAGGAGGCTGAGGCAGGAAGATGGCAAGTTCCAGGCCAGCCTGGGCAATTTAGCAAGACCCTATCTCAAATAAATAAACAAAAAGGGCTGGAGATATAGCTCAGTGGTAGATATAGCTCTGAGGTCAACCCTCAGTAAAAAAAAAAAAAAAAGCCAAATGATGGGTGAACTTGTCCCCAAACTCAATTGTAATTCACCTAATTCTGGGTTTAATCCAGAAAATCCACAGCAGCTGGGAGTGGTGGTGCACACCTATAGTCCCAGTACTTGGGAGGCTGAGACAGGAGGATCGCAGGTTCCCAGCCAGCCTCAGCAACCTGTGAGGCAGGTTGTAGCTCGGAGGTAGGACCCCCCTGGGTTCAATCCCCAGTACCACACACACACACACACACACACACACACACACACACACACACGATAGGCATGTAAGTGAAAAGTATGGCATGGCTATTACATTGCGAGAATAGATTATGTACAAGACCCAGAGTCAGGCAAGGACGTGCTTCAGCCCACGCTGGGGGTGGGAGGGTTCACAGCTTTCTTGAAGAGAGCACACCGGATCTGGATCTTTGGGAACAAAGAATGAATGACACCCCAGGCAGAAAGCACAGCATGTGCAAAGGCATGGGGGTGGGAAACAACATGGTAGGTTCCAGAAACCGTAAGAAGTCAGGTATTATAAGATATAAAGCACAGGAAAGGGTGAATAATGAGGCATCAATCTGGCTGGGACAAAAGATTCTTATGGGAGAGGAGGTGGAACTAAAGCAGATTTGGAGCAGACATGGGAAGTCTTCCAGAACAGTCCAGGGTAGAGGAGGACGGCTCCCTGAGCCTCTACGAGTCTCCTAAAACACTCACCCTCACTCCTTATCCCCAGCCCTGCCTGGACTCCATGCATTTCATAAAATGCATCTTGGATTTATTGTGTATAATCTGTGTGTGTGTGTGTGTGTGTGTGTGTGGTACTGGAGATTAAACCCAGGGGCATTCTACCTCTGAGCTACACCTCCAGTCCTATTTTATTTTTTATTTGGAAACAGGATCTCACTAAGTTGCTGAGGCTGGCCACGAACCTGCAATCCTCCTATCTCAGCCTCCTCACCACACCTGACTTATGTATAATCTTATTAACACGTGCATATGGCGTGAGATTTAGGATTCAGTTGTCTTTGTGTTTTCTACAGGTTCACGTCTGAGCCTGCATTTCCTGTTTCAGATATCAATGACTGTGTTTTAATTTCCCATTATAATGCCTGCCTGGCACAGCCTTACCTGTAGCAAGGTGTGTTCACAATACTCCACAATTCTTCCCTTTGCATGTATAGACAGAGACTTAGAGACACGAATTCCCTGTCCTGGAAGGGCCTTCTGTGAATTAGTTATCAGTCCGCCTCTCCAGCATCTGTCCTTTCTGTGCCAGGCACTGAGAAGCTGAACTACAGGCAAGGGACAGGGAGGGAACAGGCCACAGGCACTGTCTCTCTAGACATATCCAAGCTGGGCGTGGTGGCGCAAGTTTGTAATCCCAGTACTTTGGGTTCGCGGTCAGCCTCAGTTCTCTCTCTCTCTCTCTCTCTCTCTCTCTCTTTCTACCTAGTGAGGCCCTCCACAACTTCGTGAGACCCGGTTTCAAAATAAAGTATAAAAAAATAAGGTCGGGGGTGTAGCGTGGAGGTAGAACGCCCCTGGGTTCAATCCCTGGTACCGCAAAAAAAAAAAAAAAAAACATATCCACATAAGAAAAACTCGGTGATTGTGGGTATGCATGCACTTGCTTTCTTCTTCTCCTTCTCTGTGATTGGGCACCCATAAGCTTGCTCTCCCCCGCCCCTGCTCCTCCTGGTACTGGGGATTGAATCCAGGGGAAATCTACCTCCAAGCTACACCCCCAGCCCTATTTAATTTATTTATTTGTGTGTGTGTGTGTGTGTGTGTGTGTGTGTGTGTGTGTGAGAGATACTGGGGATAGAACCCATGAGCATTCTGCCTCTGAACTATACTCCTAGACCTATTTTATTCTTTTATTTTGAAACAGGGTCTCACTAAGTTGCGGAGGGTCTCACTAAAGTTGCCACGGCTGGCCTCAAACCTGCAATCCTCCTATCTCACCCTCCTACAACAATCCTCCTACAACACCCGGTTTACATGCCTATCTTAGAGTCTACAGTCTTGAAGAATCCACTGTCTTCCTTAAAAGTAGAGGCTATAGCTGAGTGTGGTGGTGCACACCTGTAATCCCAGTACTTGGGAGGCTGAGACAGGAAGATCACAGGTTTCAAATCAGCCTCAGCAATTTAGCAAGACTCAGCAATCTAGCGAGACCTGTTTCCTTCCTTATTTATTTATTTATTTTGGTACTGGGGATTAAACCCAGGGTCATTCTACTTCTGAGCTATACCCTTAGCCCGTTTTTTTTTTTTTTAATGTTGAAACAGGGTCTTGCTAAGTTGCTGAGGCTGGTCTTGAACATGAGATCCTTCTGTCTCAGCCTCCCAAGTACTGGGATTACAGGCATGAGCCACCATGCCTAGCTGCAAGAGTGCCAAAAAAAAAGAAGAAAAGAAATGTCAAACCCCTTTCCAGAGCTCACAAAGCCCTACTTAATAGAACCCGTCTCTTCAGCCTCCTCAGATGCCATTCTCCCCCTTGTCACCATGGAGCAACCACGTGCTTCCTCAAATACTCACCTCAGGGCCTTTGCTCATGCTCCTTCTACTTGTAACACTGTCCCCCCAGTTATTTTTTTAATTTTATGTTTTGGTACTGGGGATTGAACCCAGGGTTACTCTACCTCTGAGCTACACTCACAGCTCTATCTATCTCTATCTATCTATCTATCTATCTATCATCTATCTACCTTATCTATCTAATCTGTTTTGAAACAGGGTCTTGCTAGGTTGCTGAGAGTATCACTTAGTTGCTGAGGCTGGTCTCAAACCTGCGATTCTCCTCTGTCTTTGCCTCTAGATACTGAGATTACAGGTGTAAGCCACCATGCCTCCCTCCCCAGTTCTTTCTTATTTTTATTTTTATTTTTATTTATTTTTTCTTTTTTGCGGTACTGGGGATTGAACCTAAGGGCATTCTACCTTAGGTTCAATCCCTCCGATCTACACCCCCAGCCCTATTTTTTTATTCTTTATTTTGAAACAGGGTCTCACTAAGTTGCGGAGGGCCTCACTAAGTAGCTGAGGCTGGCAGAGAACCTGCAATCCTCCTGTCTCAGCCTCCCAAGTACTAGGATTATAAGCATGCGCCACCATGCCCGGCATCCCAGTTCTTTAAACAACTCAGATGCCAACAGATGAGAAAGAACCTACATTTTGTGTGTGGGGGGGGTACTGGGGATTGAACCCAGGGGCATTCTACCTCTGAGCTACACCCCCAGCCCGATTTTATTTTTATTTTGAAACAAGGTATCACTAGGTTGATGAGAATAGTGAGACTGCCCTCAAACCTGTGATCCTCCTGTCTCAACCTCCCAAGTACTGGGATGACAGGTGTGCACCACCACGCCCAGTTAGAACCTGCATCTTGAACTGAGTGGTGGTTATGTCACATATACCAGGGGCTCTCAACTACAACTGGGTAGAGAGGCGTCCTCCTGGCATGTTATAGGTAAATGCCAGGGATGCTGCTAAAATCCTACAGTGCACAGGCCAGGCCCCCACAACAAAGATTATCCAGTGCCAAATGTTTATAGTACAGATGTTGGCAAACTGGCATATGCAAATGTAAAAACTCACCAAGTTGTACACTAAAGATTTGTGCACTTTACTGTATGTAAGGTATACATCAAATTAAAGAAAAATATTATCTCCCCCAAGAGACCTTCCCTGGCCACCCATCACTCTCTATTATTACTTACATATTACTCTGCTTACTTCCTTCATCTTCTAGGTACATTTCACAGTCCGACATTACTTATTGCTTTCTGATTCCTGTCTGTCACACCCATTGGAATGTAGGTCCCATGAAATCAGGGGCATTATAGTACCTGGCCCAGAGCAGGCATTCAGGTACTACTACTACTACTACTACTTCTCCTCCTCCTCCTCCTCCTCCTCCTCCTCCTCCTCCTTCTTCTTCTTCTTCTTCTTCTTCTTCTTCTTCTTGTGATACTGGGGATTGAACCCAGGGGCATTCTACCTCTGAGCTATACCCCAGCCCTATTTTATTCTTTATTTTGAAACAGGGTCTCACTAAGGGAAGCTGAATCAGGAAGATAGCATGTTTGAGGCCAGCCTCAGCAACTTAGCAAGACCCTGTCTCAAAATTAAAATGAATGAATGAATGAATAGAGGTGTGGGTTGTATCTTGGAGGTAGAATGCCCCTGGATTCAATCCCCAGTACCACATCAAACACAGACACACAGACAAACACACACACACACACACACACACACACACACACACACACAATGGACAGCCTAACACTATGTTCACATCATGGCTCAAGCTAGGTGCCTGGTACTTGGTTGGCATACAGGAAACCATTGGTGATGAAGATGATGATGGCAAGAACAAGGACACAATCATGAAGAAGCTTGGATGGTTGGAACTGTTTGAATGTTAGAGAAAAGAGACGTCTTGTTGAACCAGGGTGGCGAAGTCAGTTCAGTTTAGAGAGTTAATCCAATGCAGAAATGGCGGCTGGGATGTTCTGGCCTCTGCTCAGCCCCATTTATACCAGTCCATTCCCTCATCTGTTATCACCCAAAACCCACCATCCTGTTGTTGTGGACTTCCCCCCAATCCACAGTGCTATATGCTCTGGAACCCTGGTTTTTGGAAGCAAATCCTCCTATGTCCTCTGCCTTCTCACAGAACTCCTACCCTGCCCTGTCTGGATTGAATCTGACCCCCGTTCTCCGTTCCCTTCCTGCCCTCCCATTGCCTTCTGCAGGGGAAACCTCCAGCCTCCTGCCTCACCACGGCTCCACGTTGGAAAAGGATGCGCTAGTTCTACTTCAGGTCAAGACCACTGCTCCTCCTGCCTCATGTAAAAACTTCTCTCCAAAGCCCAGCTTGGTGGTGCACGCTTGTAATCCCAGTACTTTGGGAGGTGGAGACCGGAGGATCTGGGTTCGCGGCCAGCCTCAGCTCTCTCTCTCTCTCTCCCTGTCTCTCTCTCTCTACTTAGTGAGGCCCTCCACAACTTCGTGAGACCCGGTTTCAAAATAAAGTATAAAAAATAGGGCCGGGGGTGTAGTGCGGAGGTAGAACGCCCCTGGGTTCAATCCCTGGTACCGCCAAAAAAAAAAACAACAACTTCTCTCCACTCTCCCCTTCAGTCCATCCGCTGACCCAGCCCCGACTGAGGAGTTAGACACCTGTTCCTCTCTTCCTGCCTGATTCCTGCCAATACACTTGACTCATTCAATATCGTAGCTCAGGCAGTTCTCAAGCATTAGGTAAGCTCAGACCCACTCAGGGAGGTTGTGAGAAATGGACTCCTGGGTCTCCCCCCCACACTCACCGAGATTCAGACTCAGTAAGAAGCATTTTGTATAGGTGATTCTTTGTTTTTGTTTTTGGCGGTGCTGGGCATGGAACCCAGGTCCTTGCACATGCTAGGCAAGTGCTCTACCACTGAGGTACACCCCCAGCTCCTCGAATAGGTGATTCTGAACCCAGCCCTGGCCTCAGTCCTGACCTCAGTTCCAAGGTCTTTAGTGTAATTCAGCAGCCTGCTCACACGGCCACACCCTGCATTCACCCAAACCTCTGTGCCTCTGAAGGTATAAACTCCAATGTCCTTTTCCCTGGTCCCTCATCCCCAGTACATAGGACCCTCCAGCTCCGGCTCTTCAAATCACTTGTTTTCTTCCAGCCCTTCAGCCACTCCTGCCTGTATTTCTTCCTTCCACATAAAGACTTGGGTCCAGCCCTCGAACCGCTCACTAGCTGTCTGCATCCTCACCTCTCATCCCTCCGGCCTCAGCTACCAACCTCCAGCCCTGCCTGTACCAGCCTGACCCACACCCTTGTCTGCTCCCACTCACGGACAGGGCTGGAAAAACAAACTGTCGTGCCCTGCGAATCAGAGCTGCTATGGTCCAGGCCTCCCTGGGCTGAGGCTTGGCAGTACTTTACTTTGCTGGGGTCTTCTCTCACTACCCACCATCATTCTTCCCAACCTCAGGTCCCAACTTCATTTCTTTTCCTTCCAGAAAATACCCTTCTTAAAGAACATAGTTCTGTGCCCACTCACCTTCTATATACCTCGCTCCTTATGTAATGAGTTTTTAGAGGAAGTACGATTGGCCCCTCATGCTTTTATCTTTATGTGATCTCTTTCCTGGCCACTGCTTTCCTCACCCTGTGAGCAAATTCAAACTGTAATCTTCCCTTGAAGTTGGGGTGCAGTGGCACTATGCCCATAATCCCAGCTCCTCAGAAGGCTGAAGCAGGAGGATCGCAAGTTCAAGGCCAGCCTTGGCAACTTAGTGAGACCATGTCTCAAAATAAAATATAAGCCAGGCATGGTGGTACATGCCTGTAATACCAATACTTGGGAGGCTGAGACAGGAGGATCAGAGGTTCAAGGACTGCCTCAGCAAGTAGTGAGACGCTTATCAACCTAGTGAGACCCTGTTTCAAATTAAAATAAAAAAGGACTAGGGGAGCCAGGCGTGGTGGCACACACTTGTAATCCCAGTACTTGGGAGGCTGAGACAGGAGGATCACAGGTTCGCAGCCAGCCTCAGCTGCTTAATGAGGTCCTCCACAACTTAATGAGACCCTGTTTCAAAATAAAGAATAAAAAAATAGGGCTGGGGGTGTATCTTGGAGGTAAAATGCCCCTGGGTTCAATCCCCAGTACTGCAAAAAAAGGGGGGGCTGGGGGTGTAGCTTGGAGGTAGAATGCCCCTGGGTTCAATATCCAATACCACAATAAAATAGGCTGTGGATGTAGTGGTGGAGCGCCCCTGGGTTCCATCCCTAGTATCATAAAAGAGAGAGAGAGATAGAGAGAGAGAGAGATTTCCCTTGCTCCCTTGACCTCTTTTTAGACTCTGATCTACCTTTATCTCAAGTTGGCCTCATTTCCTGAACTGCTTTCTCTGTGGGTGTGGTAGGTTGCATTTCAGTTCTCAGTTCTCCTCTCTCTGTGACATGCTCTTCACCATGTACTTTGCCATATTCTTATTCCCTGCAGTACTGGGAGGGAACCCAGGGCCTCCCACATGCTAGGCAAGTGCTCTACCACTGAGCTCCATTGCCAGCCCTGGGCTCCACCATGTAACTATGCACCAGTTCAATGGAGGTGAAATGTATTTGCCCACACCACTGATGTTGGGTTTGGTCTTGGGATGTGCCTTGGACAATGAAACATTAGCGGACGTGCTACAGAGGCCTTACATGTGCTGCTGAGGTGGCACTTGGTGTGTGTTCATGCTTTTTGCCATGAGAACATCCCTCAGGTAGTTGCTGGTCTAAGGAAGATGAAAGACACAGGGAGCGGACCTGGATCCTGCTCACAGCTTAAAGCCAGGCAGGCTCAGCAGAGCTCAGTCTAGATCAGCTGAAACAGCCTGCCCATAGGTGCATGAGTGAGGAGTACTCAATTATCACTGCATGTCTTCCAGTTTGGGGTTGGCTTGTTATGCAGCAGCATTGTAACTATAGCTGACAGACACAATGGGAAACAGAAAGATTAGTTATTAATGGTGCTGGAAAGGCATGGTGTGTTGATAACTGACTAGCTATTTACAAGAGGCTCTGGGCCTCATGGCGTCTACTGAAACAAATTTTGGGTGAATTAAAGTGCTGAGAATATAAAATTAGGGGAGGGGAAAAAGAATATAAAATTAAGTTGGGGGAGCCGGGTGTGGTGGCGCATAATGGTAATCCCAGTACTTGGGAGGCTGAGACAGGAGAACTGAAGGTTTGAAGCCAGTCTCGGCTCTCAGAAACTTAGGGAGACCCTCTTTCCAAATAAAAAAATAACATAGGAGGCCGGGCGTGGTGGCGCAAGCTTGTAATCCCAGTACTTTGGGAGGCGGAGACAGGAGGATCCGGGTTCGCGGCCAGACTCAGCTCTCTCTCTTTTTCTCTCTCTCTCTCTCTCACCCTCTCTCTCTCTCTCTCTCTCTCTCTCTCTCTCTCTCTCTCTCTACCTAGTGAGGCCCTCCTCAACTTCGTGAGACCCGGTTTCAAAATAAAGTATAAAAAAAAAATAGGGCCGGAGGTGTAGCGCAGAGGTAGAACGCCCCTGGGTTCAATCCCTGGTACCGCAAAAAATAAATAAATAAATAAATAAAACATAGGGCTGGGGGTGTAGCTCGGAGGTAGAATGCCCCTAGGATCAATCCCCAGCACCACAATAATAAATGAATAAATAAAAAGAAAATGAAGTTGGGTGTGCTGGCTCACACCTAGACACAGCTACTTGGGAGGCTGAGGCAGAAGGATCATAAGTTAAAGCCTAGCCTGGGAAACATCATAGGACCCTGTCTCTAAAAGAAAAAAAAAATTTAAAGGATTGGGTAGGTAGGTCATTGGTAGAACATTTGCTTAGCATGTATGAGGCCTATCCCCATAGTACCACTACATAAAGAAATAAATAAAAATAAAAACCTTTATATGTTAAAACCCAACATGAACAAGGGCCTGGGGGTATAGCTCAGTTGTAGAGCATTTGCATAGTGTGCACAAGGTCATGGTTTGATCCAGAGCACTGCACAAAATAATAATAATAAAGCAGCTGGGCATGGTGGTGCACACCTGTAATCCCAGTACTTGGAAGGCTGAGACAGGTTCAAGATCAGCCTTAGCAAGTAGCTAGACTCTCAACAACTTAGCGAGACTCTGTTTCAAAATAAAAATAAAATAGGGTTGGGAATATAGCTCTGAGGTAGAATGTCCCGGTTCAATTCCTAGTATAAATTAAATAAATAAATAAATAAATAAATAAATAAATAAATAGGTCTGGAGGTGTAGTTCAGAGGTAGAATGGTCCTAGGTTCAATCCCCCAGTACCACCAGGCATGGTAGCGCACATCTCTAATCCCACTACTTGGGAGGCTGAGACAGGAAGATCGCAGGTTAGGAGCCCGCCTCAGCAACTTAGTGAGGCTCTCAGCAATTTAGCGAGACTTTGTTTCCAAATAAAAAATAAAATAGGTCTGGGGGTGTAGCTCAGAGGTAGAAGGCCCCTGGGTTCCATTCCCAGTACCCCCCACCAAATCCCCCAGTACCAAAAACAAATCAAATTTGTCAAACAGTTCATACTATACTATACTATACTATAAAACAGTTCATATGATATAATATATAAAGACAAGAAAATACAAGTTAGGCTGAAGGGGTAGCTCAGTGATCGGGCTCATACTTAACATTCCCAAGACCCTGGGTTCAATCATCAGCACCAAAAAAAAAAAAATTGTAATTCCATCTGAGGGATCTGCCCAAAAGATATAATTTGCAGGGTACATAAAAGTTTTATTTTAGCTGAGTGTGGTGGTACATGCTTGTAATCCCAGTGCTTGGGAGGCTGAGATAGGAGAATCACAACTTCATGGCCAGCCTCAGCAATTTAGTGAGTCCCTTTGCAATTTAGTGAGACCCTTTGTAACTTAGTGAGACCCTGTTTCCAAATAAAAATAAGTAAATAAAATAGGGCTGGGGGTGTAGCTCGGAGGTAGAATGTCCCTGGGTTCCATTTTGATACTGGGGATGGAACCCAAGGGCATTCTACCTCCAAGTTACACACCCAGCCCTAATTCAAGTTTAAGGCCACAGATGTTTAGCCTGTGTTACTGATGGTGGTGAGATACTATAAACAACCTAGAGGTCCTATAGCAAGAGTTGGGTTCTGTGAGCTCCATGTGGCTTTACAATGATTTTTAAAACCTATGCAAGAGCCGGGCATGGTGGCCCACGCTTGTAATCCCAGTACTTGGGAGGCGGAGACCGGAGGATCCGGATTCGCGGCCAGCCTCAGCTACTTAGTGAGGCCCTCTGCAACTTCGTGAGACCCGATTTCAAAATAAAGGATAAAAAATAGGGCTGGGGGTATAGCTCAGAGGTAGAATGCCCCTGGGTTCAATCCCCGGTACCAC
>PVJS01054328.1:0-12999 GCA_004027185.1 Glis glis
CTTTTTTTTTTTTTTTTTGGTAATGGTGATTGAACACAGGGGCAGTCTACCTCTAAGTTATACTTCCAGCCCTTTTTTATTTTTTATTTTGAAACAGAGTCTCATTAAATTGCTGAGGGCCTTGCTAAATTGGAGGCTGGCCTCAAACCTGTGATCCTCCTGTCTCAGCCTCCCAAGTACTGAGATTACAGGTGTGCACCACGAAGCCCAGCTGATTTGATTACCTTTAAGGACTATTCTGATCATCATCAATTGTAGGCTGTGAGGTGTGTGCGTTTTCACTTGAAACCCAAAGTCCTTCCTAATACCTATCTAATTGAGTTAAAGACCCTACGGGAGGCACTCCATAAACACTTGAGTTGTTAACCTTACAGTCTTTCATTTTGGGGGAGCTGGATTTTTCTTAATGGAATATAATATAGATTTAGAAAAATACATGAGACAAATGTACAATTTGACATAAAGCTAATCACCCATGTCAAGAAATAGAACACTGTGACAGCACCCTGAACCCTGGCAGCGCCCCTTTCCAAAGATGACACTGTTCCCCCAGAGGGAAGCTTTGTTCTGAGCTTCTTCGCAGTTCACCACCTTTGTCTGTATCTTAGTTCACGCTGCTTCAACCAAGTACCAAAATGGATGACTTAAACTCAAACGTTACTTCCCAGAGTTCTGGAGGTTGGCAGTCTGAGACCAGGTTGTCAGCAGGATCAGGTCCTGTGAGGCCTCTCCCTGGTTTACAGTCAGCCATCACCTTACCATGTCCTCACCTGGTTGAAAGAGGTTCCTTTTGTTTTGTTTTTTGTTCTGGGGATTGAACTCGGGGCATTCTACCTCCAAGCTACACTCCCAGGACTTTTTATTTTTTTGTTTTGAAAAGGGTTTTGCTACGTTGCTGATTGTCTCCCTAAGTAGCTGAGGCTGATCTTGAACCTGTGATCCTCCTATCTCAGCCTCCCAAGTACTGGTATTACAGGTGTGCAGCACTGCACCCGGCTAAAGAAAGGCACCAGTCCCATTCATGAGGGGTCCACCCTCCTGACTGAATCACCTCCCAAAGTCCCCACCTCCTAAGACCACCACCTTGAGGTGAGGATTTCAACATAGGAATTTGTGGGGGGCACATTCAGTCCTTAACAGTATGTATCCCTGTTTCAAGTTTTGCCCATTTTTTAATTCGATAATGGAATCAGATTGTATATTGTTGTTGTTATTATTATTATTGGCACTGGAGATTAAACCAAGGGGTATTCTACCTCCAAGCTACACTCATAGCCCTTTTTAATTTTTATTTTGAAACAGGGTCTCACTAAGTTACTGAGGCTTGCCTTGAACCTGTGATCCTCCTGTCTCGGCCTCCTAAGTACTAGATTTATAGTCATGCGCTACCACACCAGATCTTGCTACTGAAATTTACCCATGCTGCTGAATGTGGCTCTAATTTACTTTGTATTATTTCATGATATAAATATATGAATACTGTATACCTAGTATGTATGCATTCTGCTACTGGCAGATGTTATGTTGTTTCAATGGCGAGTTATGCTGAATAATGCTGCTGTGAACTCTTACAGAGAGTTCTTTTTACAGATATGCAGAAGCAGCTATAGAGTATGACCTAGGAATGGGATTACTGGGTCATAATCTGTGCACATCTTCAACTTTACCAGATAACGCCAAACCGTTTTCCAAAGAGACCTCAACTATCAGTACACAAGAACTCCTGTTGCTTTACTTCTTCACAAACACTTAACATTGTCAAACTTTCTCATTCTTTCCAAGCCGGTGGCTCTGTAATACATCTTTAGCTCTTTCTGACCTTCAGATCAATACATAGAGTCTGCTAACAGCATTCTAATATTTCTTCCAGCTCATCTTCTGCATCAGACCCTGCCCTTCCACTCAGTTTACATTTAAGTATAGAAAAAAGTGCTAGTAGCTGTCACCATTTTCTTAATGGATATTTTGAAATTTAGCAGTATTTTTTATTTGGGTGTGTGTAAAAATTAAAATGAAACAGTCACATCAACAAAAAATTAGCCAAAAACTAGAGCTTGTTATACTGTCCTCCTTTTTTAATTTGTTGGTATATTTTTCAACTGTGCAGTAAAAACCATTGTCATAAACTGTGTTAGTAAAATTGAACTTCCTCCTGAAAGGTCAAGGAAAATGGAAGTTTACACTGAAGTATGAGAACCATTCAGAGCTTTTAAGGATTTGATGATACAATTGCAAGTGCTTCCTCCTAACGACAGCCTTAAATCTCAGTTCCCTTGGCACGGACTAATACACACGCAGATGGAGTCTTTGAGTAAATAAAGAACACAAAATGTTTTAGCTGCTCCATGTCAGGCCCTTACTGTAGCTATTGAAGGCATTAGTGACATTAAGTGACAAGCACTGCAGTTTTCCATTAGAAAATGCTGAAATTGGATTGCTTTCCACTTTAAGTAAGAAGTTTGAGTCTTGATGCGGTTAGAAAGTGTTTCCGATCCAAAAGTAATAACTAAGTAATTTTAATAGCACTATGCACTCTAAAATTTCTATAGACTTGATAATTTTCTTTTATAAAAACTAACCTTTGCAGATTTATAGTAAATAACTTTAAAAAAAGAAGGCTTGATAAAAGCAGAAATTTACTCAGCAATTACTAAATAATTTAGTGTTTGATTCGCAGAAGTATTTACTTAGTGCACTGTTTCTGGGAGAGATGTGGTTGGAACTTTAAGTGAAATGGTTTATAAGTTGGTCTTTTTCATTACCTGTGAGGCATATTCATTTCTTTTCATCTGAAGCATTCTAGACTGACAGGTTGTCTGTAAAACTTAACACTCTATTTTTTTGTGAATTGCAGCTTTTCAGATTTCCCACTGTGGATTTTTTTAACTTTTTGATTTATACTTTTACCTTCAGAACTAACTGTTAGACATTTTAATTTCTGAATGTGACCCAGTAATGAATGAAGAGTGAGTGAGGTAATGAGTGAGTCTGCATTCATTAATACTGTACTTTTGATTGATATGAGTTGTGGTCTGTGTAGGTTTTTGAGGACATGAATACACTATGATAAAATAATAGTAATTAACTTTTACTGCTGAACCATGTGATGAAATGATCGGGTTATGTATGTATGTACATATGCAGCTGGGGGTTTTGGCCTACAAAAAGAAGCATGAGATCCAGCCAAAACCCAAATCAGAACCTTTGGAAAGCTTTCTCATGATCTGATTTCAGCTAATGTCTACATACTTTAACACATTGTCTAATGCTTAAAGACTGGCTGTCAGACTCCTCCATGCTATTCTGGGCTCTGTTACTCACGATACTGTAAAGTATTTCATTCTTAGATCCCGTGAGTCCTGCTGAAAATGTCAGAATTTGCTGCATTAAGGGGGAAAGTGTTGTTTAATTAATATTAGCAAATCAAGAGAGAGAGAGAGAAAAAGAGAGAGAGAGAGAGAGAGAGAGAGAGAGAGAGAACTTGATGGGATATAATGCAGTAGGAGAGGCAGAATCCACTTTGGCATTGGTTAGTCAAAAACAGACAAATCGGAGTTTATAGAATAGCACCCATGATAACTGGAGGATAGGAAGGGCTAAAGAAACACTAGGGTCCATGATGCTTGAAGCAGGCCAGTAGGGAGCGGTGTGATAAAACTCAATAAAAATGTAAATGCCAGAGGAAGAGAGTAGTACCGGCCTGGCAGAAAAAACTATCCAGGAATAACTTAATAAAATCAAGAAAATCCTCAGAAAGATTAAAGTCTAGGAACAGCTTCATAATAGTAGATTTCAGATTATACTATTTGATGAACATAACTAATACTGTGTGCGTGCGTGTGTGTGTGTGTGTGTGTGTGTGTGTGTGTGTGTATGTGTGTGTGTGTTACTGGGGATTAAACCCAGGGGTATTTTACCTCCAAGCTACACCCCCAGCCCTATTTTATTTTTATTTTGAAACAGAATCTCACTAGGTTGATGAGAGTCTCACTAATTGCTGAAGCTGTCCTCGAACCTGTGATCCTCCCACCTCAGCCTCACAAGTACTGGGATTACAAGCAGGTGCCACCACGCCTGGCTAACTAATACTTTTTTATAGGTCTTCTAAAACTCTCTGGAAGGTTTAGCCTAAGAAGCAGATATCCATGTTTATGAGACTAATATAACCTACTTTACCAACTTGGAGTTATCTATGGCCACTTCTATTCTGAACCTGCCCTATTAGCAGAATGTGGAGTCTCTCTTCAAGATGCCCAGCTGTCTGCGAGCCCAGAAAGAGCCCAGTCTTGCTTGTGACCTGGGATCTGATAGTTCACCCCATGCCTTGCATCACCACTATAGTGACTGCCCTGACTGGTGGGACACACTTCTGTCCTGTCTGCTGTGAGGCCGTCAGGGCCCCACTCAGGCCTCAGTGGAACCGCAGTGGAATGTGCTCTCGGGTACTACATTCTTTCAGTTCTCATTTCCTTGCTCAGTTAGAGTTCCCAGAAAAATCCTCTGAGCTAAGGACTGAAGGAACCAATAGCATCAGCTCTTCAGAGTTTGCCAAAATGTCCTCCTAGGCTTGGATTCCCACTTCCTAAAGGGAACTTCACTTCCAGGGACTTGTTCCTCTGTGTGGGGATACCATGGTCCATGGAGACAGATCTGCTCAATTTGGAATCTATATGCTCCATCTGTTCCTATATGGAACAGTAGTTGGAGTCCTACTTCTCTTCCAGAAGGCTTCAGTTTCTTTGCATACTGTCCACCACATTCCCTATAACCAGCCCTGCAGGAGAAGTTTTGATAAGTCATTCCACATCCTCTGCAATAAAATGGCATGTAACTGGTTTTTAGAAGATCAAAGAAAGCTAGTTTCTCTCAGTTAAAATGACAATATCCCATCCCTGTGATCCATTGGGTCTATTTCTTTTAGAGACTCTTTGACTCATAGAATTGTAGAGCTGCAAGAACATTGCTGGTCTTCTCATTCATATTTTTTATTTCACAAACATGGAAGCAGGCCCAGACAAAGTTAGGTGATTTGTCCAATTCCACAAGGCTGGCCAACGCTGCAGCTGGAGCAAAAGCCCGAGATTCGTGGTCCATCCGTCTTTCCACTGCACTTCACTTTCATCTCTCTCTTTATTTTCTTTCATTTCATGTTTCACTCAGGAATTTACGGCTTTGTAGTCTTCATAGGAAGCTTCTGTCTTAATGTGGTGCATTAACACATATTACCCATAAATTAATTGGAAAAATGAGGTGCTCCTCATAAATCTATTACTTCATCTATGTGCCAAAACATTAATTGTTCCATCCAGTTTTAAGTGTTACCTGCTACATCCAACCTATTATGATTTCTTAAACTCAATAAAATTTATATACTAATTGAAAAATCTAAATGTGATGAGAAATAGTAATAATTTGAGAATTAAGAATGGAAAAAATAAATCAGAATCAAGACCCTGTATGAGAGGTAAGAAACCCCTAAAAATATTCTAAGGAAATGAAAAATATTCTAAGGAAATGAAAAATATTTGTCTTCTTGCTAGATAAGAAAGAATTTAAGCCGGGCGTGGTGGCGCACGCTTGTAATCCCAGTACTTGGGAGGCTGAGACCAGAGGATCCGGGTTCGCAGCCAGCCTCAGCTACTTAGTGAGGCCCTCCGCAACTTCGTGAGACCCGGTTTCAAAATAAAGAAAAAAAATAGGGCTGGGGGTGTAGCCTGGAGGTAGAATGCCCCCTAGGTTCACTCCCTGGTACCGCAAAAAAAAATTATAAGAAAGAATTTAGCAGCAATTTCCTAATCATAAACAGAAGCCAGATGACCTTGACCTTATTTCATAGCTTAGGGTCATCATAACTGAATTGTGTCATTTACAATGATATTCTGATTATATTTTGTAATGATTTTAGATAATAAACCTCATAAGTACTTTATCTTTTATTGGATTACCAAAGGAGAAATAATTTTTCTTCACAAACACTTTTTCATTAGGTATTACAAAGCATCATTTATAGCAGAGCAAAATGGACAGTGTATGGTTAGTAATGTGAGAAATTATTGTTTGTAAAGTACTTGAAGTAATCATAGTACAGGGAATAAATCTAGGACTTTTGCTTCCAAACAAGATGGAGTAACAGGTACTTTATTATTCACACACTTTCCTGACATAACTATAAAAACAAATAAAATAGGTTAAACAATGCTTTCCAAGACATTGGACACCAAGCAACAATGGATAGTAATCCCCAAAAGACAAAAACTGAACCCAACATACTGCTATGAGAGTGTTTCCAGAACATGGCACAGAAAGGAGGAACCAAGGAATCGGTGGACGACTTCTAAGTTGAAGAGACAGAGCTAAGAATCTAGAGAGATGGCAGTGGCTGGAGTGAGTTCAGAAAGCAGGGCAGCATGGGAGAGAGAGCTGCATACAGAAAAGCTCCAGAGACTTGCAGAGTTCCCCTTCATGTCCTGCAAAGCCCTGATCAGCACATACATGTGAGAATGGGAAGAGAATCACTCAAAACGATTAGCGGTTACTTAGCACCCACAGAGGACTAGGAATAACACCTGTGTCTGCCAGACAGACTGGAGAACTTGTATTTCAGCAGACATTGGGTAAATTACTCAGACACATCTTGGATCAGTAGTGGAGGATTATAGAGCCCTAGACTAAGTGCTGCTTTGCCTACGTAACGAATCTCGAATGCAAAACCTAAAGGCTTCACACTGCTTCCAAGTACCTCAACTGTGTCTTGGAACAAAGCTTAAGATTTATAGTAACACAAACATACCCAGCATCCAACGAAATTGGATCCAAAAATTGTAAAATTTACAATGTCTGGCATCCAATCAAAAATGTCCAATCATTCAAAGAAGAAAGAAAAGCCAGGCAGAGTGGTACATGCCTGTGGTCCCAATACTTGAGACAGGAGGAGTGCAGGTTTGAGGCCAACAACACCCTATTTCAAAATAGAAAATAAAAAGGGCTGGGGTGTATCTCAGAGCAGAACACCCCTAGATTCAATCCCCAGTATGGAGGAGGAGGAGGAGGATCAGGAGGAGGAGGAAAAAATGACTCCTAATGAAAAGAAATAACAATCAAAACTGAGTCAGAACTGATACAAATGTTAGAATTAACAAAATTGCAGAAGTAATTATTATAACTTTATTCCAAATGTTAAAAAGTTAGAGGACATCTTAAGCAGAGACATAGAAGATATTTTAAAAGACTAAAATTGGGCTTTTGAGATGAGGACCATAGTGTTTGAGATAAAAATTACACTGGAAGAGATTAATGACAGATTAGATGTTGCAGAAGAAAAAAAGAGTGAACTTGAAATCCTAGTAATAGAAATTATCCAAACTTAAGCATAAGAGAGAAGAAGAATACCAACAATTTTTTTAAAAAATGAACAGAGCAGTTGTATGTGTCTAATACACATACATGTGTATTAGACACATGCCTTATGGACAATGGGAGAGGAAACAGAAAAATATATGGCAAAAAATATTTGAAGAAATGGTGGCTGAAATTTTTCCCAATTTGATGAAAACTATACATCCACAGACCCAAGCAACTTAAGAAACATAAAGGAAACTATACCAAGGCACAAAATAATCAAATTGCTCAAAAAATGATAAAGAGGAAATCTTAAAAGCAACAGAGGGGAAAAAGATATCATATACAGAGGAACAAAGGTAAAGTTGACAGGTTTTTCCTTGGAAACACTGTTAAGTGGAATGACATCTTCCAAAGTACTGAACGGAAAAAAAAAAACTGTCAGTCTAGAATCTATACCTCACTAAGATAACTTTCTAAAATGAAGGCAACAAGCTTTTTTGAGAAACAAAAGCTGAAATAATTCATCACTAGCATCCCTGCATTGTAGGCAATGTTAAAAAGAGGTCCTTTGGGCAGAAGAAAAATAATACATACATACATTTATATATTTATAAATTATTCTCTTGTTATTTAAGCCTTTTTGAAAGATAATTGAGCGTTTTCACAAAAACAATGTAGTGTGGAGTTTTTAACATTAGTATAAGTAAAATTCATGACAAGAATAGTACAAAGCCCAGGTTAAGCATTTTAAGGTTCCTGTACTCTGTATGAAATGGTATATCACTTGAAGGTAGATTGTGATAAAGAAGCATATTATAAATCCTAAAGCAATCAATAAAATAAATCAACATGTCAATAAAAGAGATACAATTGAATCATAAAAAATATTCAGTTAATACTAAAGATGTCAGAAAATTAGAGGAAAGAGAACAAAAAAACAGGTGGGACAAATAGAAAACAAGGAGCAAAATTATAGATTCAAATCTAGTCAAATCGATCATCACATTAAATGTAAATGGTCTAAGCACCAAGTCAGAGATTGTCAGATTAGATTTTTATTTTTGAAAATAAAACCAAATTAAATACTGCCTACAAGAAACACACTTTAAATATAAAGACACAAAAAGGTTAAAAGAATAAGAATAGAAAAAAGGTATACTGTGCTAATGCTAATAAAAATATCTGGAATGGCTATATTGATATTAGACAAAGTAAATTTCAGAACAAAGACTATTCTCAGATAAAAGATTATTTCAAGCTGAGCACAGTGACACACACCTGTAATCCCAGTACTTGGGAGGCTGAGACAGAAGGATCACAGGTTCGAGGCCAGCTTCAGCTACTTAGCAAGAACCTCAGCAACTTAGCAAGACCCTGTTTTAAAATAAAAAATAAAAAGGCTAGGAGTGTAACTCAGAGATAGAATACCCCTCCACTCTGCTCGTCAATCCCCATTACCACAAAAACAAACGCAAAAGCAATCGATGAATGGCTAAAAACATGTTCTATAGCTGTGCAATAGAACCTGACTCCCTAATAATGAAATGAACCTATGGTCCATGGAACAACATGAATGAATGACAAGATAATTATGCTGAATTCAAAAAGCCAGACATAAAAAGAATACATACTGCATGATTCCATTTATATATAACTCCAGAAAATGCAAGCAGTTTATATTATCAGAAAGCTGATCAGTGGTTGCAGGAGCTGGGGCACTGAGAGATAGAAAGGAGGAGGTATGCAGGGGCTTCAGGGACTTTTGGCGGTGATGGATGTGTTCACTATCTTGATAGTGATGCTGGTTTCACAGTTACATACATATACCAAAACACCAAATTGCACATCATAAATATCTGCAGTTTATTGTACATTAGATCTGTTTTTAAAAATGAGAATAAAGCCAAAAAGAAAGGACTCACTACTTAGTTTCTCACTAGTAGCGAATATTACTGAAAAACCATATTATATAAATTAATTATGGATGCTGTGTGTTAAAATTCTCCAAAGAAAATGAAATAAATAGTTTATATAAATTTAAAAAACAAATATAAGGTAATAAATGTTTTTAAAAAATACTCAATACTTTTTAAAACAAAGAAGCCTTTTTGTAAAAGTAATCTATACTTTGAATGCATCTTTATTCATGACTCTTATAGTGATCCTTAAAGAGGATGTACATCAAGTCCACTGAGATAAAGACAGCACAATTCAACAGTGTGTTGTGTTGGTTGTGCTTTGTCTTGAAGTGCAGAGGACAGCTGTAATGTTGCTATAACTACTCTGTAGTGCGCATACAGTTTAGTTCACTCATTAAATCATGTATTTTGATTCAATACTTACTCTACTTGGCGTCTTAGCCAAATTCCAACTTAGGAACTTACATGCACTTCATCAGCACAGCATTTTACATACTTCAAAATGATTCATTTCCTCTTAACACAAATCTCAGTGAGTACTTAAATTGGGACTATTTTTATGTGAAAGTTCTGTTTCAGCCTCCTAACAAAATCAAAACTCCCAGGTTTTAAAGTCCATATGTGTTTTAAATGTGTTAAGTGTCCCATTAAATGATCTGGCTTTGTTACCACAGGGTGAAAGGACGCAGTGAGTGGAAAGGATAAAAGTCAGCCATAGAACTTGACTTTCCAGATATGTTTCCTGACCTCATTGTGCTAACCAAGCATGAAAGTGCTGATTGGCATTCCTGCTCCTTTTTGCAGGGCTCATGGCGGTGGGACCCAGGAACAGTGATGCTCTTTGTCGCCTTCTCCCTGTGACGCTGACAGCGGTGTGACACGGCCTTTCTTTCTTTCTTTCAGGGTGTGAACGGCATGTCTGTGGATGAGAAGCCTGACTCCCCCATGTATGTGTATGAGTCCACAGTCCACTGCACCAACATCCTCCTGGGCCTCAATGACCAGCGGAAAAAGGATATTCTCTGTGACGTGACTTTGATCGTGGAGAGGAAGGAGTTCCGAGCCCACCGGGCTGTGCTGGCCGCATGCAGTGAATACTTCTGGCAGGCACTGGTTGGACAGACGAAAAATGACTTGGTGGTCAGCTTGCCTGAAGAGGTACAGTAATTTGGTTTGTTTGTGCGATTGTTAAAGGCGGTTTATTGACTTACAAGAAACTGGCTGAGTAGGAGCCAGAAGGTGTGCCCTGTGCCATGTGGGGGTCCAAGTCACCTAGACGTTAGGTCTGTGGCATAGCCAGTTTCTGTTTGATACACTTGAAGTCTCAGAGGCATATGAATATGAACAGAGCATGTTTTTTAAGGAAACTGAAGCTCACCTGGGGCTCAGTCAGTCTTAGTTTCTAGTTCACTTACACTTCGGGTTTTGACTAGTTCAGCCTCAGTTTGGAGCCGTCCTCAATGTGGGATCTGAATCACTGCTATGATTTCTCTCTTTCAATCGGTTAAAGGATCGCTAGATTTCCCTTGAGAATAAAAGAATGAAAGCATTCACAGTGCCTTCCTTGCTTGGGGAAAAAAATAAAAGCAATTTTTTGCTTTTATTCTCACCATTAATACAGTGAGATTCTAAGAAGCATAAACTTGCTTTTCTCACCATTGTTGAAAATACCCTACTCAGGTTTCTTAATTACTTCAGGGAGTCCAGTCATTTTGGTACTTTGGGGACACCAGTAGCCGGACTTGCTCTGTCCAAAGATGACGTTTAGTTGAATGCTTTGAGCTTCAGGAAGTCAAAGGATGGGCTTCGCAGTGGCACACCATTGAACTGGTCACATTTTGAACTGTGTAACAATTCCTCTTCTTCCATCAGCTTCTCTTCATTGTTGTGGGACTAAGGATAATACTGAGCATCCTTGGACTTTGTGTTCAGGGCAGGATCATTCCCTGTGCACTACCAGCACAGTGTGCAGCTCTAGAACCACCACAGGCAGCTGTGCAAACTGTGTTCTGCAGGACTCCCAGGGTCCAGCTCACATCCATAGTCTTTGCAAATAGAGCCCTGAGGTTGTACACTGTTCCACTAAGCAGCTCTTTACAGCAGTCCTAGGAGAAACCAAACACCCTGCCACTTGGGTGTAAGGTGCTAATGATTACAACTACCTTTAAACCCCAGGGGTCACAAACTCAGATGCCTTTAGAGAACTTGCAAATAATATTAGCAAGCAGGCTGTGTATTAGACAGTAGGACGTGATGGGGTGAGCACCTGCTTCACCAAAGGCATCCAAAATAGATGGGCTGAGGATATGGCTCAGTGGTATAGCACTTTCCTGGCATGGGTGAGGCCCCAGGTTTATCTTCAGCATTGCAAAAAAGTTTTTAAGAAAAAACAGGCAAACAAGATATGGGGCAGGGATGGGAGTGTCGCCAGATTCCAGTCCCTCATTAAGCAACATCTATGGTCATCTGTGCAGAGTAGGAGAGTGGCCCGCTGATAAAAGTGCAAACTGCATAAGCACTCAGTATTTTCACGTTACAGTCCTTTTTACGTACTCACCATAAAATGCTCCATTACTACTCCTCACACCACTAGTAAGTAGACAGCTAGAGAGATACTAGAAGGAAAAGGACAAATCAGCTGAAATGAAGTAACTGGGGCTGGAGTAGGAACATCATGTAGCAAGTAACGTGGGAAGATTGAAGAATGGCGGCTGTGGTGTGGCTGGGGACCCTGAGCTACGAGTCCTGTACAGTGACTACAGTCCCTACCTCATCCACATCTTCCAAACCATTAAAACATTGTGGTTGCTCACATCCCTGCAATCTTCAGATATTGGTTGGGTTTTTTTCTTATGAAACATGAATTCGTATTGTCAGCAATTCAGCTTTTAAGTATGTTACCAATGGGACCTGCAGAGCAGTTCCCAGGGCATCTTCTTCTGTGGCTCTGTAGTTGTTCTGTGGCCTCCTTGGAAGAGCCTCCCCTGCTCAGAGCACATGCCTTCGGTGCTGTTTTCCTCTGCTTGCTGTGTGCGCGCTGAAATGTCCTTGCAGGTTCAGTGATAACTGTCACACTTAGCTTGGTGAGTGACACAGGATTTGATTCAGGTGGGAAATAAGCAAACATCCCAAACACTACTTTAGAATTAATTGGCATTTGGTTCCTATAATAAAAGTATTAGAAGCAGCCAGGCATGGTGGTGCACACCTGTAATCCCAATATTTGGGAGGCTAAGACAGGAGGATTTCAGGTTGGAGGACAGCCTCAATAATTTAGCAAGACCTTCAGCAACTTAGCGAGACCTTGTTTCAAAATAAAAAATAAAAAGGGCTGGGGTTGTAGCTCAGAGGTAGAACACCCCTGGGCTCAATCCCCAGTACCACCAAAAAAAAAAAAAAAAGAAAAAACAGGGTTAGATTAGCTCCTTGGAAATGGTTAACCTTACATAATCCTATCACTTAATTTAAATCAACTTCTGGCCATGCCCACCTGTGTTCACACTCACTATACCTCACACACCCATCAGCCAGTACTGTGTCTCAATTTTTTTTTTTTTTTGCGGTACTGGGGATTGAACGCAGGGGCGTTCTACCTCCGCGCTACACCCCCGGCCCTATTTTTTTATACTTTATTTTGAAACCGGGTCTCACAAAGTTGCGGAGGGCCTCACTAAGGAGAGAGAGAGAGAGAGAGAGAGAGAGAGAGAGAGACAGGGAGAGAGAGAGAGAGAGACAGAGA
>PVJS01054329.1:0-13006 GCA_004027185.1 Glis glis
TATAAAAAAATAGGGCCGGGGGTGTAGCGGGGAGGTAGAACGCCCCTGGGTTCAATCCCCGGTACTGCAAAAAAAAAAAGACAAAAATGAGATTGAACCCAAGGTCCCTTTATTACCACTGATCTACACCTCCTGCCCCCTGTTTTTTATTTTTAATTTTGAGATGAGGTCTTCCTAAATTACCCAGGCTGGCCTAGGACTTACGATCCTCCTGCCTCAGCCTCCCAAGTAGTTGGGATTACAGGTGTGCGCCATCACAACCTGGCTATACTTGTTCCAGAATTTGATGGATCAAGTAAACAAACAAACAAAAAAAATTAAATGCAGAACTATTCAATAATACCACTAAAAATTTAATTTGATTAGTACATTTAAACTCTACAGAGAATAATATTCTGCTCAAATGGCCCAAAAGTTCAATAAAGTCTCAAACCAAACAAGCTGTATTTTCTTATCACAATTTAATAAAATGAGAGAAACAAGATAAAATTAAGCATACAAGACTGGAAATCACCAATACGGAGCTCTCTTAAACAGCTCTTGGATTAGAGAAAACCGAAGTCACAAATTATTGCCCAGATGCAGCTAGAAGACCCTCAGGAGATGGCAGCCCCTGGACCTTGCACGGAGCGAGCCTCTGTGCACTATCTAGCAACAGAAGATGAACTAAGACAAGGAGGGGGTCGTGTGCCGGGGAGAATGGTTGGGAAGGGGACAGAAGGCAGGCCCCTGAGGGCTTACTCTAATGCTACAGGAGGCTATTGATGAATTGTGAGGTGTGGGGAGCAGAGTGATATAAAAAGACCCGCTGGGGAGAAAACACACCTGGGGCTGATGGCAGAAGAGAGGCTGAGGAGGAGTTGGGATGCCGTGACAGTGTGCCGGGCGGGCCATGATTACCACTGTAACAGAAATAGCAGCTAAGAGACTCGCAGCGTTTATTGAATACTAGACTATTCTAAGCAACTTATACATATTAACTCATCTAATTTTCACAAGAGCCTAATTTTTTTTCTCATTTTATAATAAAGGAAACACACAGAAGGTTAAGTGACTTGTCCAAAATCACACAGCAGACAGTTAAGGACAAAGCTAGACTATGAAACCAGGCATGCTGGCTTGGTTCAACACTAGGAAATCCTACTAATTCTGTCCATTGCATTAATAAAACAAAGGAGAAAAAACTGTTAACATTGTATTCATATTGAAGAGCCAAAATAAAGCCATAACAGGCTTTAATTAAAGCTTTAAGTAAAATAGGCTTAAGTACCTGTTTTCTAGAAGTTAGATCTCTCTAACATACTGCCCCATACCCTGTAATCTGATCTTGTCCCTAGTAACCCCTAGCAACAGCCAATCGATGCTAAGCACACCCGGGTCTGGAGTTTGCAGAGAATCAGGCGAGGTCACTCTGACCAGAGCCAGGGAGCCCCCTGCCCATCCTGAACATTCTTGAGGGAGGGAGGCATTGCGGGCCCGACCAATCACAGAGGTCACCACATAGGGCCAAAGTCTCCCTAGTAATGACCCTTACCTAAGGCGCAAAAATTGAACCTATCAGGGAACGACAACAGGCTTATGCTTTAAACTACCCAATCAATGTAAAGGTGGGATGGGCTGCCCTCCTGGGGGGATAAAAGCTTTGTTCTCCGGGAGCGAGGGGCTTCTCTCCGTGACCACTGCGTTGCTGCACGTTGGGAGCCCGAGCTCGAGCTTAAATAAAGGACCCTCGTGTTTATTGCATCGGAAAGGCTCCCTGGTAGTCCTTGGTGAGATCACGAACCTGGCATTTCAATATAAAGACTGGAAAGGTACTTGATAAAATTCAGTTTCTAACTAACAAAAAAAGTTCATGGTGAATTAGAAATGAGAACTTTAATGAAGCACAAGTAATAGCAAAATGTGGTCTTCCCACTAAAATTCGAAGCATTAATAATAAAGATTTAAAAATATATAAAATGGCAAGCTGTACATTTATTGAGGGGTAAAAAAGAATTTTATGTTTATATTCAAGGTATACCTGTACTTGTAATAACTTCACACATAGTCCCAATCTGTGTTTTGAAAATGAACAGTTAGAATACAGAATTACTCGCCAGGTGTGGTGGTGCACGCTTGTAATCCCAGTACTTGGGAGGCTGAGACAGGAAGGATCGCAGGTCGCGGCCAGTCTCAGCTACTTAGTGAGGCCCTCCACAACTTAGTGAGACCCTGTTTCAAAATAAAGACTAAAAAATAGGGCTGGGGGTGGAGCTCAGAGGTAGAATGCCCCTGGGTTCAATCCCCAGTACTGCCAAAAAAAAAAAAAAAAAAAAAGAATCCAGAGTTACTCATCTCTTTATTTTGTAGGGCTACAGTCTGGATGGTGATTTCTTTCTGATATTTCTTAGGGCTTTTGTCTACTCAGATAAAGGAAGCAGCAGTGGAAAGGTAATCTTCCAAGCTAATGTTCACAATTCATTCCCTGTGCTAATCAATCGTCCGTGATTGATGGGCTGATTAGGTTTCCCAGGTAGCAAATAAAATTATAGAATAGGTAGGTGCCCCATAATAATAATAGCAGTTTCTACTTTTCAAAGCTTTTCAATAGCATACAAGACTGGAAATCACCAATACGGAGCTCTCTCACACAGCTCTTACAATAATAATATCAGTTTACAATAATAATATCAGTTTCTACTTTTCAAGGCTTTTCGATAGCCAGGTACTTTGCTAAGTACTCTCTGTACATTCACTTTATTAGAATTCATTGTGCATGACAAGGCATGTATTGTTATTTGTATTGCCACATTTTAGACATAAAATGGAAGCTCAGAGGTTAAATCATCTGCTAAAGATGGCAGCTAATAATGGCTGGGCCAACATCAAACCCACACCTAACTCTTCTCTGGAGCCTCCCAGCAGCACAGATGGATGGGGCAGGAAAGGCGAGGCACTTTACACAGCAGCACCAGGCACCCTCGGTGCTCAGCACTGGGACTTTTTCTTCTGTTCCACATCCCACCAGGTGTAACCAGGCCTCCTTTGTTCAGGCTGCACCTGCCCCTCCTCCTGAGCTCTACAGGTGAGCTGAGCACAGAGCCACACCTGCCCTTAGGCCACACCCTCCGCCTCCCCACAGCCCAACCAGGACCCAGCGTCTCTTACAGAGGCTGCGGCGAGCAGGGGAAGAATGGCGGGGTAGGCGGGGCTGTGAAGCCAGGCACCTGCCACACCAGCTCTGTAAAATCCACATCGTTGAACCTGTATGTATTCAAGGTACACAGTGTGACATTTCGATATGCATAGTGAACCGATGTCAAGCTGACACACACACCTCTTCACGCAGGTACACACACGTGTGTGTATAGAAGGCACGAGCTCTCTCAGCAGTTTTCAAGCATGTAGCACAGTGTTAGCTGCAGTTCTGATGGGGCACAGTAGATCTTTAGAGTTTGATCATCCCACATGATAAAAACTTTGTATTCTTTGACCAACATCTCCCCATTTCCCTGAATTTGTATTTCAGATACTCAATGGATATTTGTGTGTGTGTGTGTGATACTAGGGATTGAACCCAGGGGCATTCTACCTCCGAGCTACACCCCCAGCCCTTTTTATTTTTTGTTTTGAAACAGGGTTTCTCTAGGTTGCTGAAAGTCTCACTAAATTGCTGAGGCTGGTGGTGCTCCTGTCTCAATCTCCCAAGGACTAGGATTACAGGCACGTACCACCGTACTCAGCATTGTAATCATACATCTCTATGAAGTTCAGGGTGACAGAGGCGTACATGCGCACAGCACTCGTTGAGCCTCCCCCAGTTCCCACCCCACTCTCTCTCCCTCCCTACCTTCCCGTGCTCAACACATTGATTGGCTTTAATAACTTTGTGTATGTACATCATGTCCATTGAGGGGTTTCCCTCTTCAAGTCTTCCTCCCCCCTCCTGTCTCCCTCAGTTAGGTCCCCTCCCTCACTCCACCAAGGTTTCTCCTCCTTTGTCTGGAGTCCCTCCTGTGTCCCAATTTCTCCCTAGCCTCTGCATATGAGGGAGAACATCTGACCTTTCACTTTTTGTGTCCGACTAATTTCACTTAGCATAATATTCTCCAGTTCCATCCATTTCCCTGCAAATGACATAATTTTGTTCTTCTTTATGACTGAGTAGAATTCCATTGTGTATATATCCCATAATTTTGTAATCCATTCATCTGTTGATGGACATCTCAGCTGGTTCCATAGTTTGGCAATTGTGAATTGTACAGCTATAAACATAGATATGCATGTATGACTATGGTAGTCTGGTTTCAATTCTTTTGGGTAGAATGGCAATCATTAAAAACACAAACAATAATAAATGCTAGTGAGGATGTGGAGAAGTAGGAACTCTGATACAGTGTTGGTGAGATTGCAAATTAGTGCAACCACTTTGGAAAACAGTGTGGAGAATCCTCAGAAGAATGGGAATGAACCTACCATATGACCCAGCTATACCAACTTATTTTTAATATAAATATGTCCCAAATATTGCATAGGACATATCAATACTACAAGTGATTCATTATCAGGAATTCCAATTTAACTGGACTTCCTGTATATTATCTGGTAGCCCTTAGGCTCTTTCCAGGTTTTTAATTTTGGACTCTGAAACCATGGCTACCACAAGACTGAAGACTTTTCAGTGCAAAGTTTTCCTGTTCACCTATAAATTCTGTTTACACAAGAAAATCTGGGATATCTGGTTTTTAGCACTCATACATATGGATGTAAGTTCTTAAACTTATGGGAATAATTAAACTTTATTTGATTCTTCTCCATAACCAATAAGTAGACAAAGCTGTGTCTTTAGGTGGGACAAGTAGACAGATGGGTATTTCTAGAGGCCTTCATTAATAATAAAAAAAAAGAATCTCTTCAGAAGCATTTGTAGTGTGTACACCTAAAACAGGGCTCCAAGGAACAATAGGGTTCTTTCTTAAAGTACCTATTGAATATAAAATTAGGAGGTATGTCCTCAGGGGGCATACATTTTAATATCTGAACCATCAAATTTTAATGGCCTGAGTTTCTCATAGCTCATATTTAGAAATTTCAATAATCATCAATTTGAAAAAAAAGTCTTCATTGTACCTAAACTAGCTCTAAAAATATACATCATGAGATTTAAGGGAAAGAACATGAGTTTTCACTACGTTAAGACCTGAATTCAAACCCAAGTTTATTACTTACTAGTATGACTTATATATACATATATATGCAATTTAAACATTTTTGTGTGTGTGGTACTGGGGATTGAACCCAGGAGCATTCTACCTCCGAGCTACACCCCCAGCTCTATTTTTTTTTAAATTTTGAAACAGGGTCTCACTAGGTTGACGAGAATCTCACTATTTGCTGAGGCTGTCCTGAAACCTGCAATCCTCCTGTCTCAGCCTCCCAAGTACTGGGATTACAAGCATGCATCACCCCGCCCAGCTTTAATTTAAACATTTTTTTCAAACCCACAGAAAAGTTGAAAGGATGCAACAAAACATTCAGATACTCCTAGAGTCACTGTCGATACTTATCCTGTCCTTCCCTTCTGCCAAGTCACTTGATTGTAGACCACAAAGACTTCATTTCTAGATACCTCAGTATGCACCTCCCAAGAAAAAGAATGTTCTAGAAACCAATCACATCGCTGTTATTGCTCCTAAGAAAATCAACATGAATTCAATGATATCATTCAACCTACAGCTCATATTCAAATTTCCCTAATTATCTAAAAAAATGTCCATTTTTGTTCCCTACCGTAACCCCATTCAATATCAATCAAGGTTCATGTGTTAAGTCTGGTTTTATTTTTCTTTCTTTTCTTTCTTTCTTTCTTTCTTTCTTTCTTTCTTTCTTTCTTTCATTCTTTCTTCTCTCTCTCTCTCTCTCTCTCTCTCTCCCTCCCTCCCTCCCTCCCTCCCTCCTTCTCTCTCTCTCTCTCTCTCTCTCTCTCTCTCTCTCTCTTTCTCTCTCTCCTTTGTTGGTCTCATCATGCTCCCTCAACCCAGAATGGGTTTCCAACTCCCTTGGTTTTATCTACAATGCTGAAGTCTTTGATGTGTCCAGGCCAGCTGTCCTGGGAGATGTACCACATTCTGGATTCTTCCAATCTTTTATGAATCGTCTGTGATGATGTCCGGAGTAGCACATCACAGCAGTAGGCACAGAATGCCAGGATGTCAGGCCACCCCACTCATGACCATCGATCCCCTTCTCTTTGGTAATTACTAAGTAATTTGGTTGAGGGGGTCATCATTTGAGGTCATGTAAATATTTTGTGCCTCAATAAATGTGCCCTCCCAGGACTTAACCAGTAATTAACAATTCATGCCTGAATTAGTTTTTATATTGTACATTACAAAATGAATTCCCTAATCTTATCCTTCTACATTTATTAGCTGTCATTCTATTCTAGAAAAGAATTTTCCCTTTCTCCCTCTTTCCCTCTCTCCTCACATAACCATAAATTTTTGGTGTTTTTTAATGGTGTCATAATCCATTACCATCATTTTTCTTTTTGATGCTGGGATTGTCCCAAATTTGGTTAGCGGTGACACTTCAAGCCATCTCTTGGGTTCTTTTGACATGGCCCCATTAATCTTCGAGTACTTTTTTGCTTTCTGGCACAAGATGTTCTAAGCTCACCTTGTACTGGTACTTTCCCTGCCTCAGATCTGGAATCTTCAATTTCCCCAAAGAAATTATTCCTTTTAATGGGAAATAATTTCTAGAAATCAAGATCTGGATTCTGGATACAATTACTACTGGGGCATTATTTCTCCTTGGCTGGCTGGCTATCTATCTACCCATCTATCAATCAATCAATCTATCTATGTATCTATCATCTATCTATCTATCGCGTTAATACCAATATGTGCAATTGCAATCCAACACTATACAATTCTTTCTCATCTCCTTCTTGATATCTCCTTCTTCAGTGAAATCAACTGAGATTTCCAATAACATCAAAATATTTACTCATGAATTCTATCCTAACAAATACACAAAGTAGTTTCAGAGTTATAATACCAATACTGCTGCCAGTTACAAACCTAGTAAGCACAATCATACAATTATTTGTGATGTCCTTATAGATCCTACAAAAGTATGTAGTTCAGAGAGTGCACTCAGAAGCAACTTGAATTAATTCTTTTCTGTGGGGATGGTGCATTTATCTCACACACTGCTAAAGTAATTTGTTTCTGTATTCTACTTAGTGAGTGATTTTTTCATTCTTTAGCTTTGTTTTCCTAACATACATATAAAGTGATGTTTCAAAAATCAAAAAGTCTTGCTCCCAAGTCTCTCTCCCTTGTCCCCACCACTTATGGGTAGATAGAAAGGTAAATAAATAGCGTCTATTCATGTTTATCCTTAGTTCACCTTCTTTCTTGCACAAAAAGTAGCACACCATATGCATTATTCTCTTTCTTGTTTTTTTTTTTCACTTAACAATATATCCTAGAGATGACTCCATGTCAACTCATGGAGAACTTTCTTCTTCTCTTTACAGCTATAAATCACTCTATTGGTTATGCAACCAGTTTTTTTAGATGGATATTTAGGTTGTTAACAATACATTCCTGTTAAAAATAATGCCACAATGAATAAACCTGTGCATTATTTTTAATTTGTGGAGCTGTACATTAAGGGCAAATTTCTAGGAGTAAAATTCCTGGGTCATAAAGCAAATACATATATAATCTTATTAGATGTTGCCAACTTCTCCTTCAAAGGGGTTATAATTCCTACCAGCAATGGATGAAAGTTTTTTTCCCAACTAGTGCCTGGCCAGTGGAGTATGTTATCAAGTTGCCAAATTTATAGGTAAGAAATGATAAATTTAAAAATATTTTAAGCTGGGCTTGGTGGCTCACACCTGTAATCTCAACACTTGGGAGGCTGAGACAGGAGGATCACAGATTTGAGGCAGCCTCAGCAACTTAGCAAGGCCCTCAGCAATTTAGTAAGACTCTGTTTCAAAATAAAAATAAAATAGAGCTGGGGGTGTAGCTAGAGGTAGAATGCCCCTGGGTTCAATCCCCTGTACCACATACACACAAAAATTAAATTTAGAAATGTAATAATGAACAAGTTACTGATTCTCTCTGAACTTTAGTTTCCTAGTTAATGTAACATGCCCATCTTAAAAGATTGTATTGATGACCAAACCTATAACATATATATATTTATTAATATATATTAAATATATATATATATATATATATTTCTGGATACATAGATATCTATGACTTGGCACATAGTAAATACTCAACAAGTGATATTTATTATTAATATCATTATGTATTTAGTAGGCAATAAATCTCTTAGTTATTTTAACAAATAAACCTTCCTAACTAACACAGAAAATTATCATCCTATAACTATAGAGAATAATAGAGGCCTTAAAGATCATTAAACACAAATTATGTTTATCTCAGTCTTCATCTTTTGTTGTTTTTTGTTTGTTTGTTTGTTTGTTTGTTTGTTTGGGGGGAGGGGTTAGTACTAGGGATTCATCCCAGGGGCATTCTACCTCTAAGTTACACTCCCAGACCTTTTTATTTTTTATTTTGAAAAGGGTCTTGTCAAGTTGCAGAGGGTCTCACTAAGTTGCTGAGGCTGGCCTTGAACCTGGGATCCTCCTGTCTCAGCCCCCAAAGTACTGATATTATAGGCATTCACCACCATGCCTGGCCTTGTATTTCATCTTTAATTGCTTAGTAGTGACTTCCAGAGTGTTATGTTCATTTTTTTTGTGTGTGTGTGTGGTACTGGGGATTAAACCCAGGGGCATTTTACCTCTGAGCTATATCCCTAGCCCCATTTTTTATTCTTTATTTTGAAACAGGGTCTCACTAAGTTGCAGAGGGCCTCACTAAGTAGCTGAGGCTGGCTGTGAATCTGCGATCCTCCTGTCTCAGCCTCCCAAGTACTGGGATTACAAGCGTGCGCCACCATGCCCGGCTATGTTCATAACGATTCAAAAGACAAAGCTTGTTTATCAGGTCAGAGCCCTTGATTGGCAGGTTGCACCTAATTTGGGCATAAGTATGAATATTCGCATATTTCCTATCACTGATTTGGTTCAGCCCATCGATTTTATAGTTGAGGAACTGAGGACAAAGGGATTGGGATATTCTATAAATGAAACAGCAAGTTCATATCCAAGGCAAGATTAAAAACTCAAACTCCTAACTTGTGTCATGTTTTACGTGTGCGTGTGTGTGTGTGTGTGTGTGTGTGTGTGTGTGTGACACTAGGGATTGAACCCAGGGGCATTCTACCGCCAAGTTACACCCCTAGCCCTATTTTTTTTTTAAACAGGGTCTCACTAAGTTGCTGAGGGCCTCGCTAAATTGCTGAGGCTGGCCACAAACTTGCAATCCTCCTATCTCAGCCTCCCAAGTACTGGGATTACAGGCATGTACCACCATGCCTGGCTATGTTTTTATTCTTATACCATAGCATGCAACTCTCTCTGTATCTTTGTCTTTTTTTTTTTTTTTTGGCACGGTACCGGGGATTGAACCCAGGGGCATTCTACCTCCGAGCTATATGCCCGGCCCTATTTTTTATCCTTTGTTTTGAAACCGGGTCTCACGAAGTTGCAGAGGGCCTCACTAAGTAGCTGAGGCTGGCCACGAACCCGGATCCTCTGGTCTCAGCCTCCCAAGTACTGGGACTACAAGTGTGCACCACCATGCCCGGCTTGTATCTTTGTTGTGCTCAATCTCTCTCTCTCTCTCTCTCTCTCTCTCTCTCTCTCTCTATCTATCTCTCTCTCTCTCTCTCACATACACACACACATATAAATTCATGCACTCAATATTTTTTTGTTAGTAAAACAATTTACCCTTCTTTTTCTGGAAGAAAATTCTAGCCTAATAGTGCATATGGATTTTACTTCTGAAAATTCTGTCCAGAAAATGGATTAGTAATTAGATCTGGTTAATTAAATGCCAATGGAAAACAGAAGAATAAATAGCTTTTCAAATGGATCAAAAAAGATGAAAAAAAAAAACTGATCAGCACAGGCATCTTATGGGGCACTGAAACATTGATTCTGTTGTTCATTTTCCCTTTTCCCAAACGTGGGGTCTGTCTGTACGCAGAAGCAGCGAGCCAACACGCCCTGTGTGAAGAGCCACACCGCAGGCCAGTGAAGGGTTAATGGAAGAACAGCCTGGCCGCAGAGGCCAACAGCACAGCGGATAACCAACTGCCAAGCCTTCCTACCCAGCAATACATCAAGTGCAAATTAATACAGGGCCGCGCCTTATCCAGCCATCTCCTATCTGAGGATCTCAACTCTGGAACACAGCCTTAAATCCTGAATATGCAAAGCAGTGCCCGCACAATGAACATACAAGTTAGAAAATGTCTGCCCTTTGCCAGAACCATCTTATTTAGTCAAAATGCCGAGTAGTCTAAGGACTTTGGCTTTTGTTCTTGAGAGAGTAAAGGAGGCACTCCAGGGTTCTGAGCAGAGGTGTAAGAGGAACTTGCTTCACCAGCATCTCTTTACCGCAGGTGGGGGCACAGGGAGAATCGGGGAGAAGAGATGTGAGGTCTTGTCATGACCCAGGCAAGCGATGGTAGAGGCTTAAACCAAGCGGGCAGAGTGGGGTCCATAAGGATTGGTCAGTCTGGATGCGGCTGGGAAGGAGCGCCAACGGGCGTTACTGTTGGAACAGATGTGGGGACGGGTGGGGCCAGATGAAGGCTGCGTCCGTGTTTTTTACTGGGTAACCACAAGTATGGTATCGCTGACAAGCAAGCTGAGGACAGTGCAGGGAGCAGTTTGAACAGAAAGATAGATGCTTTTTAATGAAGGTGCCTCAGCACCAAGAAAAAATTACACCCAATAAATGGTTATAAAAGGCAGAATGAATAAGTGATATAGCATTATAGAAAATATACCTTTAATAATTTAGACAACTAACCAGGAACAAGCCAAGAATAAGCTTGAGGCTTTACATTTTTCTCCTCCGTAGAACGGATGATTCCCTTGAAGAGACAGAAAGATGGAGCATTATGTCTCATTAGGGCAGTAGACGGGACGCAGAGTAAAGGAATAATCCCTTTTAATTGGGCGAATTCAGGAAAGTCCCTAGGAGGAGTTAGGGTCTGTGCAGAAGAAAGGAGGCAGAGGGAGAAGGGGCCCGTAGGATCTTGTCTGAAATCTCAGAGATGGAGTGACTTGGAGAACTAGAGAAGGCTGCATTCAAGCACAGGCCTGTTGAGTCAGAGAGAGAGGAGAGAATACGGAACTGTGAGAGGCTCTGTGGGCAGGAACCAGCTCGAGCCTCGGAGTCACAAAGCAGGGAAGGAGATCTGGGGCCACCGGCGAGGTGGACAAGTGTCTGCTTCCTCTCTAGAGGCGTTGACCAAACTCTGTCCAAGGCACCTTTACGCCCCAGTTACCATCCTGCAATTTTAAATGAGGCTCCCTCTTCAAGCTTGGGAAGGGGTTCTGATTCAGAAGGTATTAGCCAACTGTTCCTCACCTCCATGAAGGACCGGATGGGAGGAAAACCAAGGAGAGGTTCATTCTAACAGAATTTATTTCTTGTTATTAAATCCCAGAGTGAGGTCCCAGGACAATCTGCCACCAGATTAATCTTTATAAGCACCTCTTTGATCACGTTGCTGGCCTTTGCCAAGCCCCCATGGCGTCTTGCTGCCACTAGCTCTGGTCTCACCTGCTCAGACCTCTGTGGCCTGGCCCCAATGTCATCTGGGCAGACTTCTCACCTGCACCCCATCCACAGGGCCCAAGATCAGTCTGGCTGCCCATCAGCCTTCTAATGTGCTCACGATGGCTCCGTCTCTCCCAGGATGGCTGTGTCTCTCCCGGGATGGCTCCATCCCTCCAGCCCTTCCGCCACCTCCCTTCAAGACCCAGCAGAGCCTTTCCAGGTTACAGGCACAGCAGCAGATGCATTTCGCTATTTAAATTATCCAGCACTTACATCCTGCCCCATGACTTTGTTATCTTTACAGATTTGATGTGCATGGTCACTCTTCTTGTTGGGTATCCCAGGACTGGATTCATGGTGTGATATGTGCTGGTTCACACCAGGTACTGACTTTGATGGAGTTGTCTTCAAGCTGTGTATGAGTTCTATTTACCAAAGGCTACATTGACAATATACCCGACAAATGAAGAGCGTACATATCAGTAAATCAGCTGAAATTAGGACTTAGAGTGAGGAGGAGCGGGGGAGGGAAGGGATAAAGAGAGGGAGAACAGTAAGCGGAGGCTTCCTGAATGGCGTCTGAGAAAGGATTGAGCCCCAGATGATGGACTGAATTGGGAATTTACTACCTTGCAAAGCACGATTTAGAATAAGGATATATTCTTCGAACTTGAAGAAACATTTGATTAAAATTTGAAATAGCGCTGTTATTTCACTCTGGGAAGTAAAAAACAAGAAGAGAGATGAGGGCGGTGATGGCAACAGAGCTGTAAATCATTAGCGACATGAAAACACGAACTAGAAATCTGTCCCGAAGGCAAAGCGAGCCGGTTTATTGATCGTCGCAATATGCGCCCCGGTCTGCAGGGCAGTCGCGTATATTAAATTAAATTCCATTCGCCCACAATTGGCGATCCCGACACCAGAAGCGTCTCGTCTCTAGCCACTTTTTGCATTTCCCCGGCGTTGGAGGTTTTCTAGATGTCTGTGTTCTCTCTGGCCATTTGCTTTAATGTTTCATTTATAATCATTCACTCAGGATGGATGGTCATTTGGTGAAAAGTCATCTTGTTGGAATAAAACACTGATATTAACGACCTGATTTGATGCAGAGGCAAATGGTGCGATCACAGAACGCGTATCGCGGCGCTCCTCCCTTCTCACCAAGTTTAAATTCCTGTGTACTTAGCTCAGGCCCCAGATTCACAAGAGAAAGAGGAGGAATACAATCACATATGAAGGTGTTTTAAAAAACCCTGCATTTCCACCATTTCTCTCTTTTTTTTTTTTTT
>PVJS01054330.1:0-12999 GCA_004027185.1 Glis glis
AAAAAAAAAAAAAAAAAAAAACTTTGCTCAGAACTGGGCATGGTGGTGCACGCTTGTAATCCCAATACTTGGGAGGCTGAGACAGGAGGATCCGGTTTCGCGGCCAGCCTCAGCTACTTAGTGAGGCCCTTTGCAACTTAGTAAGACCCTGTTTCAAAATAAAGAATAAGAAATAGGGCTGGGGGTATAGTTTAGAGGTAGAATGCCCTAGGTTCAATCCCCCCAGTGCTGCAAAAAAAAAAACATTGCTCCATTCTCCTAATATAATATTATGAAAGCCACCTGAACTGATGTATCTCTCAACCTCTTTCTGTTGTTGACAATATGTGATAGGTTGTACCATCAACCTTATGTGTAAAAAAAAAAAAAAACACATGTGAAAACAAAAAAAGTACAGAAACATTAAGCAAAGAAAGTGCTCAATTAAAAAAACTAGCTATTATACTAAGTGGTCACATTTCTTCATTCCTCTCCACATGAACAATACCTTTCTTCCACATTAACCACTTCTGAGGACTCGCCAAGGGTTTTTAAGCTTATGTCATTCCCTTCCAGTGTTGGCTCTGTTATTTTCTTCCAACATGACAAAATACCTTCTCCTAGGATAAAAATTAGGAGCAACTTAGTACAAGAGAGACAAAAGTCTTAAAACACAAGAACTCTACAACTTACTATGCTATAAAACATTTAATTAAAAGTAACGTATGGAGACGGCGTGGTGGTGCACACTTGTAATCTCAGTACTTGGGAGGCTGAGACAGGCCAGCCTCAGCTACTTAGTGAGGCCATCTGCAACTTAGTGAGACCCTGTTTCAAAATAAAGAATAAAAAATAGGGCTGGGGGTGTAGCTCAGAAGTAGAATGCCCCTGGGTTCAATCCCCAGTACTGCAAAAAAAAAAAAAAAAAAAAAACATTAGAATTAAAAATTGTAGCCGGGCGTGGTGGCGCACACTTGTAATCCCAGTACTTTGGGAGGCGGAAACTGAAGGATCCGGGTTCGCGGCCAGCCTCAGCTCTCTCTCTCTCTTTCTCTCTCTCTCTCTTCCTGTCTCTCTCTCTCTCTACCTAGTGAGGCCCTCCACAACTTCGTGAGACCCGGTTTCAAAATAAAGTACAAAAAAAAGGCTGGGGGTATAGCGCGGAGGTAGAACGCCCCTGGGTTCAATCCCCGGTACTGAAAAAATAAATAAAAAAATAAAAAAAAATAAAAATTGCTGGGCGTGGTGGTGCATGCTTGTAATCCCAGTACTTGGGAGGTTGAGACAGGAGGATCACAGGTTCAAGTACAACCTCAGCAATGTAGCGAGATTATCAGCAACCTAGTGAGACCCTGTTTCAAAAAAATAAAATAAGCTGGGTGTGTTGGTGCATTCCTATAATCACAGTACTTTGGAGGCTGAGACAGGAGGATGGCAGGTTCAAAGCCAGCTTCAGCAACTTAGTAAGGCTGTCAGCAAACTTAGCAAGACCCTGTTTCCAAATAATAAATAAAATAGGGCTGAATGTATAGCTCAAAGGTAGAATGCTCCTGAGTTCAATCCCCAATACCACAATAAAATAAAATAAAATAGAATAGGGCTGGGGATACAGCTCGGAGATAGAATGCCTCTGGGTTCAATCCCCAGTACCAAAAAAGAAAAAGAAAGAAAGAGAAAAGGGAAGGGGTAAAGCAGGCAGGACTAGAACTTTAAAACAAATTAGAGGTGGGGGTGCTGCATGCCTATAATCTTGGGAGGCTAAGGCAGGAGGATCACAGGTTTCGGATTTTGTTTTTGTTTTTTTTTTGCAGTACTGGGGATTGAACCCAGGGGCGTTCTACCTCCGAGCTACACCCCCGGCCCTATTTTTTTTTTTTTTTGCGGTACCGGGGATTCAATGCAGGGGCATTCTACCTCCGCGCTACGCCCCCTGCCCTTTTTTTTTTTTATACTTTATTTTGAAACCGGGTCTCACGAAGTTGCGGATGGCCTCACTAAGGAGAGAGAGAGAGAGAGAAGAGCTGAGGCTGGCCTCGAACCCGGATCCTCCGGTGTCCGCCTCCCAAAGTACTGGGATTACAAGCGTGCGCCACCACGCCGGGCCTCCCCGGCCCTATTTTTTATTCTTTATTTTGAAACCAAGTCTCACGAAGTTGTGGAGGGCCTTACTAAGTAGCTGAGGCTGGCCAAGAACCTGGATTCTCTGGTCTCCGCCTCCCAAGTACTGGGATTACAAGCATGCACCACCACGCCCGGCTGGATCACAAGTTTTATGGCTAGCCTCAGCAACTTAGTGAGACCCTGTTTCAAAATAAAAAGTAAAATATGGCTGGAGGTACAGCTCAGAGGTAGAATGCCCCTGAGTTCAATCCTCAAAATCCACAAAAATTAAAAAAGCACACCCTAGCTAAGAATGTAGTTCAGTGGTAGAGCACTTGCCTTGGGATTCTCTCCTCTCCCTCTCTCTCTCTCTCTCTCTCTCTCTCTCACACACACACACACACACACACACACACACTAGAAGAAAATACACCAGAAATGCTGAGAGATATCCATGTGTCTCTACCATCCAACACAGTGCCAGTCAGCTGGCAGGAGTGTGCTGCATGCTGGGCCTCCTTCACCGAACTGAAGACAACCCCCGAGCATCTGGGTCAAAGATTTCTTTTTTCTGCTTTGCAGTCCTGAGGAAGGAACCCAGGGCCTCTCACATGCTAGGCAAGTGCCCTAGAACTAAGCTATGTCCCCATCCCCTTTTTCTACTTTATTTTTTAGACAGGGTCTCACTAAGTTACCCAGACTGGCCTTGGACTTGCCTCCCAAGTAGCTAAGATTACAGGCATGAGCCACCACGTCTAGCCTGTGTCACATCTATCAGGTTCACCACACCACCACACATTTTAATCAACCTCAAACTATTCCTAAGCACTTGAAGAAAAATGGTCCATGAAGAACTCACTGCCTCCCGTGTGTGTGGGGGGCGGGTGCTGCTGGGGATAGAACCCAGGGGAGTTCTACCTCTGAGCTACACTACTAGCCCATTTCTTTTTTCTTTTTCTTTTTTGCAGTACTGGGGATTGAACCCAGGGGCATTCTACCTCCGAGCTACACCCCCAGCTCTATTTTTTATTCTTTATTTTTGAAACAGGGTCTCACTAAGTTGCGGAGCTAAGTTGCTGAGGCTGGTCTCGAACCTGTGATCCTCCTGTCTCAGCCTCCCAAGTACTGGGATTACAAGCGTGCGCCACCACGCCCAGCCCCATTTCATTTTTTATTTTGAGACAGGGTCTAATTTACCATGTGCTGGCCTCAAACCTGCCATCCTCCTGTCTCAGCCTCCCAAGCACTGGGACTACAGGCAAGTGTCACTGTACCCAGCCACAGACTCCCTTCTTGAAAACCCCATGCTATTAGCAGAGTCTGAAGTCAACTTGAGCATCACAATTATTCTTGGAAAAGTCAAATTTCATCCCAGCTCTGGGTCCAAACCTCAGTAGCTGTGCAGCATGCGGGAACTGACAAAGACACAAAGGACAGGGGAAAAATGCAAAAAGGCCTACTCTAGACTTAGGATAGCATGGTAACCCTGAGTTGTTACATAAATAACTCACCTGTGGGATGGTTAGGGGTTTCTTCCTTCGAATTTTTTCTTTTCACTAGTGCTTCATGAAACTGTGACTCATAAAACAAATTGGGAGAAGCACTTTTTGAGGTTAGGACAAAATCCTGATGAGCAGCTCCACAGTTGTCCTGTTCTTCAGCTAAAGTGCTGCACATGTGTGGTTCTTCTTGGGTTTGATGCGGGTAGACATGTGATGGCAAGAAGGCTGTGGCTTTCTCTCCAGCGGCAGCGTCTCCTGGAGATCTGTACTTCTGCTTCGGATCGTCAGGCAGCAAAGTCAAACCTTACAATTTAGAAAATGAACAAAGCTGATGCCTTCCTACAACATTTTCTCTTCTGCCTAGAAGTGACCCACTCCATAAATGCTGGGCCCTCTACCCAGTGCCATCTTTCGCCATTAATATTCGCCAGCGCCATCTTTGCCATTAATATGCTGAATTACTGCCACGTGGGAGAGGTCCAGTACTCCAGAGCAGGCTTCTGCCAGTCCACCAGGCCCATTCATGGCACTGGGTAGAGGGCCCAGCACATAAAAGTAATTCTCCAAAATTATAAAGTACTTTTCTCTCCAAATTAGGAAACAATGTTTAACAAAATCACAAAATGTTTAAATTCCAGAGTAAACTGCATAGTTTTTTTGGGGGGGAGTGGTACTGAGGATTGAACCCAGGTATATTCTACCTCCAAGCTACACACAGGGTCTCACTAGGTTGCTGAGTCTCGCTACATTGCTGAGGTTGGCCTTGAATCTGCGATCCTCTTGCGTCACCCTCCCAAGTACTGGGATTGCAGGTGTGCGCCACCACAGGTGACTAAGAAGCATAGTAATTTACATACAGTAAATTCACTCCTTCTAGGTATACAGTCTAATGAGCTGTTTGTTTGGTTTTTGTTCTTGTGGTGCCCAGGGGCATTTTACTTTGGAGCTACACCCCCAGCCCTCTTTTAAAAAATTTTTTTAAACAGTCTCACTGCCAGACATGGTGGCACAAGCTTGTAATCCCAGTACTTGGGAGGCTGAGACCGGAGGATCCGGGTTCGCGGCCAGCCTCAGCTACTTAGTGAGGCCCTCCGCAACTTAGTGAGACCGTTTCAAAATAAAGAATAAAAAATAGGGCTGGGGGTGTAGCTCGGAGGTAGAATGCCCCGGGTTCAATCCCCAGTACCGCAAAAAAAAAAAAAAATGTATGCCTCAGTGGTAGAATTGTGCTTAACACAGACAAGGCCCTCCCTGGGCTCAATCCCTAGGGTCAGAACAATAAATAGAAAAAGCCTTTAAGCAGGGCACATGCAAGCCAGAATGCCCTAGCCCCTACTTGTCACAGTCACATTACATCCCCACCATTTCCCACTTCTCCGCCCAGCCGAAAGGAAGAACCACACCTTCACTGCACTCCAACGCACCTGGGAGAGAGCGCTGCATGGACGCCAGGGCAAGCAGCCTCTGCAGCTGCTCCTGCTGCTGCCTCCTCAGCTGCTCTTGATGCTTCTGCTGTGCTTCTTTCAGCTTTTAAATATAAAAGCAACTTTATTTAACTAGCTTTACATTTTTACTGCTCCTTCCATTTACAGGGGGGACTGGGGATTGAACTCAGGGACAGGGGCATTCTACCTCCAAGCTACACCCCCAGCCTCATTTATTTTTATTTTGAAACAGGGCCTCAGTCGGGCGTGGTGGCGCACGCTTGTAATCCCAGTACTTTGGGAGGCAGAGAACGGAGGATCCCGGTTCGCGGCCAGCCTCAGCTCTCTCTCTCTCTCTACTTAGTGAGGCCCTCTGCAACTTCGTGAGACCCGGTTTCAAAATAAAGTATAAAAAATAGGGCCGGAGGTGTAGCGCGGAGGTAGAACACCCCTGGGTTCAATCCCCGGTACAGCAAAAAAAAAAAAAAAAAAGAAACAGGGCCTTGCCAAGTTGCTGAGGCTGGCCTTGAACCTGCAATCCTCCTGTCTCAGTCTCCCAAGTCCTAGGATTACAGTCCTTACATTTATCTTAATCCCTCCCCTATCTTCCCTGAAGAAGTTTTAGACAGGAAGCCCTCAGTCATTAAATCTGCCACTAAACCCCTAAAATCCAATTTCTTCTGAAAGATAACAGCTCAGCTATCTCAACTGAGAAACAGAAAAAGCCATGAATCCTATGAGTCTTACAATAGGATGAGTATCAACATCAATTTTTCTCTCCTAATATTTAATCAAACATTTTTCCTGGTACTGGGGATGGAACCCAGGGGCATTCTACCTCTGAGCTACACCCCCAGCCCTATTTTATTTTGAAACAGGGTCTCAGTAAGTTGTGGAGGGCCTCACAAGTTGCTGAGGCTGGCCGCGAACCTGCAATCCTCCTGTCTCAGCTTCCCAAGTACTGGGATTACAAGTATGCGCCACCAAGCATGGCAATTTATTATTTATTTATTTATTTGTGGTACACTGGGATTGAGCCAAGGAACAGTCTACCTCTGAGCTACATCCCCAACCCCCCCTTTTTTCTGTGGTACTGGGGATTCAACCCAGGGGGGCATTCTACCTCTGAGCTACACCCCCAGCCCTGTTTTTCTTTTTTTTGTGTGTGTGGTACCGGGGATTGAACCCAGGGGCATTCTACCTCCGAGCTACACCCCCAGCCCTATTTTTTATCCTTTACTTTGAAACTGGGTCTCACGAAGTTGCGGAGGGCCTAAGTAGCTGAGGGTGGCCGCGAACCTGGATCCTCCGGTCTCCGCCTCCCAAGTACTGGGATTACAAGCGTGTGCCACCACGTCCGGCGCAGCCCTATTTTTCTATTCTTTATTTTGAAACAGGATCTCACTAAGAGGGCCTCACTAAGTAGCCGAGGCTGGCCTCCAACCTGCGATCCTCCTGTTTCCCAAGTACTGGGATTACAAGCATGCACCTGGCTCCCAGCCCTGCTTTTTATTTTTTGTTTTGAAGCCGGTAATCTTACTAAATTGCTGAGGCTGACCTCTAACCTACAATCCTCCTGTCTCAGCCTCCCAGGTACTGGGATTACAGGCATGCACCACCACGTCCAGCTCTGATCAACCATTTCTAACTTAGTTCTTATCAAGTGAGATAGCCACTAAAAGATATGAAGTTATGTTTGCAATCACATAATACTGCCAATAACGCAAACACATGTAAGACCAAATGCTATTGTACCTGTTCAAGTTTTTTAAAAAGTGGATCTTTATAAGCCACCTCCTTTAATTCATTCACAGGATCCGGGACAAAGTCACTTTTGTTATCTTCCTGGTGTCCAGTAACATCCTGACATGCCACTGTTTGTGGGTCCTTTTTAACTAAAGGTAAAACCACATGGGCTTCTGATTTTCCTGAATGCAGTACATAAGGGCCACCAGACTCCAACTGCTGGTCTACGTCAAGAGAATCTTCTTCACTAATGAAGCTGAAGCTATTTGAAAAATGTATGGCTTTAATGGGAACGCTGGCAGAAGTGTTTATAGCTGCTGGCTTCTCTTTGTCTGCTTCCAAAACAGGAAATCCACGATTCAATATGACCCCAGCCCGAGAAGGATTGGTCATCCACTGGGCAAGGAAGTTCTGCCCACTGTTCAACTCTGAAGAGGTTGGCATCAGGAACATCTTAGTCCAATGATACTATTATATTTAAATAATGGAAAAGTCAGAAGAGCTATTGATTTCCAACATCTGTACATAAAAATAGAAAACAAAAAGTATTAGTTAAAGGTTTTAGATGTCCTATTCAAAATTAGTCCAAATCTAGCCGGGCGTGGTGGCACACGCTTGTAATCCCAGTACTTTGGGAGGCGGAGACTGGGTCAGCTCTCTCTCTCTACTTAGTGAGGCCCTCCGCAACTTCGTGAGACCCGGTTTCAAAATAAAGTATAAAAAATAGGGCCGGGGGTGTAGCGTGGAGGTAGAACGCCCCTGGGCTCAATCCCCAGTACTGCAAAAAAAAAAACCACAAAATTAGTCCAAATCTCAACACAGTACAAAACTTCAGTTAACATTAAATATATAAGAGTTAGCCAACAGAGCAGTCGGGCATTAAGCAACATGGTTTCTTTGGCTTTTATCTTCAAAATATCAAAATTGGGGCTGGGTAGTAGCTCAGTGGCAAAGCACTTGCCTTGCAAGTGCACTGCCCTGGGTTCAATCCCCAGTCCAAAAAGACAAAAAAAAAAAGACCCAAAAAACAATTAAGCTAAACACACACACACACACACACACACACACACACACTAAAAAAAAAATCTTTAGCCTGTTGTGGTGGCATGGTGCATTGTGGTGAGTTTTTTTAATAACTTAGGAGGTATCTTGCCTCCCATAGTTTTAGGTCAACTGATTTAGCACCTGTGTATATAATAATAATTTTGGTTTTTTTGTGGTACTGGGGATGGAACCCAGGGGCATTCTACCTCCAAGCTACACCCCAGCCCTATTTTTTATCCTTTATTTTGAAACAGGGTCTCACCAAGCAGAGGACCTCACTAAGTAAGTAGCTGAGGCTGGCCATGAACCCTGATCCTCTCCCAAGTACTAGGATTACAAGCGTGTGCCACCATGCCCAGCATATTATAATTGAATGCGTAGATTGGAAGAAATCCCAGGTTTTTGAAACAATTTTTATTTTTGTGTGTGTGTGGTGCTGGGGATTGAACCCAGGGGGCATTGTACCCTAACCATAACCTACCTAACCCTAACCCTAACCAATGTCAACTATTACCCATACTAAGCATTTTCTTGCTTCTTTGCCCAACTGAGGAACCTGTTTTCTTCCTGGTTCCTGAACAAAAGTCATCACCCCCCCACCCACACACACAGCTTTACCTGGCACTGTTTCTCCATCCCTTCCTCTGGTCTCACTACAACTCCTCACCCACCAGGCAAGTCGTTCACTGGTGTTCCTTGAGGTCTCACCATCACGACTTTAGCATTTATTAATATTATAGATATTAGTGGTATTTCACATTCATGTTCATATTCTACCAAGTTGTGAGGTTCCTGGGAGAGATCTGTATATGCTCCACTGCAATGCCTAGCATATAAAAAGAACATTATAAATGTTTGATAAAGCCAGGTGTGGTGGCTCACACCTGTAATCCCAGTACTTGGGAGTCTGAGACAGAAGGATCACAGGTCTGAGGCCAGCTTCAGCAATTTAGCGAGACTTCCAGCAACCTAGCAAGACTTTCAAAATAAAAAATAAAGAGCCGAGCCGGGCCTGGTGGTGCACGGTTGTAATCCCAGTACTTGGGAGGCTGAGATCGGAGGATCCGGGTTCGTGGCCAGCCTCAGCTACTTAGTGAGGCCTCCGCAACTTAGTGAGACCCTGTTTCAAAATAAAGAATAAAAAAATAGGGCTGGAGGTGTAGCTTGGAGGTAGAATGCCCCTAGGTTCCATCCCCAGTACCGCAAAAAAAAGAAAAAATAAAGAGCGAGGCGTGGTGGCATACGCTTGTAATCCCAGTACTTGGGAGGCTGAGACCGGAGGATCCGGGTTCGTGGCCAGCCTCAGCTAATTAGTGAGGCTTCCGCAACTTCGTGAGACCTGGTTTCAAAATAAAGGATAAAAAATAGGGCTGGGGGTGTAGCTCGGAGGTAGAATGCCCCTGGATTCAATCCCCGGTACCGCAAAAAAATAAAATAAATAAAAATAAAAAATAAAAAGAGCTGGGGGTGTAGCTCAGAGGTAGAATGCCCTGGGTTCAACCTCCAATACAAAAAGGAAAAAAAATGTTTGCAAAAACTGAGTTAAAAAATGAGTAAGAGGCCGGGCGTGGTGGCGCACGCTTGTAATCCCAGTACTTTGGGAGGCGGAGTCCGGAGGATCTGGGTTCGCGGCCAGCCTCAGCTCGCGCACACTCTCTCTCTCTCTCTCTCTCCCTGTCTCTCTCTCTCTCTCTCTCTGTCTCTCTACCTAGTGAGGCCCTCCGCAACTTCGTGAGACCCAGTTTCAAAAATAAAGTATAAAAAAAAAATAATAGGGCCGGGGGTTTAGCGCGGAGGTAGAACGCTCCTGGGTTCAATCCCCGGTACCACAAAAAAAAAAAAAATGAATAAGAGGCCAGGCGTGGTGGCGCATGCTTGTAATCCCAGTACTTTGGGAGGCGGAGACTGGAAGATGAAGGGTTCACTGCCAGCCTCAGCTACTTAGCGAGGCCCTCCGCAACTTAGTGAGACCCTGTTTCAAAATAAAGAAAAAAATAGGGCTGGGGGTGTAGCTCGGAGGTAGAATGTCCCTGGGTTCAATCCCCAGTACCACAAAATAATAAATAAATAAATAAATAAATAAATAAATAAATAAAAATAAATTCAGAGCTGGGCATGGTGGTGCAGGCCTGTAATCCCAGTACTTGGGAGGCTGAGACAGGATGACAGCAGGTTCAAGGACAGCCCCTAGCGAGACCCTGTTTCAAAGTAAAACTAAAATAGGGCTGGGGGGTGTAGCTTGGAGGTAGAATGCCCCTGTGTTCAATCCCCAATACCAAAATAAACAAATTCCTACTATACCTGTCACTATGCAATAGATACACTTAAATAGGACAAGCTAAGCTCCTGTCTGATTTTCCTCAACTAACATATTACTGATTTCTTACTCTATGCCAGAGAGTACTTCAGACTCTGGATACAAAGCTGTCAATAAATTAGAGGCTAGTGGGAAAAACAGACAAACACACATGTACTTTATATAGTATGTTAAACAGTGATAAATGTTCAGGGAAAAAATAAAATCAACTGCGGGAAGGAGGCTGCAGGTGTGTTGGTTTGTTTGTTTGGTTGGTTGGTTTTGGTACTGGGGTTGAATCCAGGGGCATTTATTATTTTTGGTCCTGTCCTCAAACCTGCTATCCTCCTGTCTCAGCCTCCCTAATACTAGGGTTACAGGAGTGGGCCACCATGCCTGGCAGGACCCAAGTTTACACAACTGGACATGGAGGCTGCTTTCAGAGGGGAAAACTAAGGACTTGGTGGAGGAGAAAATGCCAGCTGTGCATCTATCAGGGACAGAGTAATCCCCAGTCACTCGGAATTCCTACTCTTCATCTGCAGAATGGCCCCACCAATGCCTCATTCCTCCAGGACCCACCAGTCCTCAAGGCTCCATTCATCACCATCTACCTCCAGGATTATTTATGTGATTAAAACTGCTGTGCCAGCCAGGTGGCAGCGCACGCTTGTAAATCCCAGTATTTAGGAGGCTTAGACAGGAGGATGGCAGGTTCCCAGCCAGCCTCAGCTACTTAGTGAGGCCCTTCACAACTTAGTGAGACCCTGTTTCAAAATAAAGAAAAATAGGGCTGGGGGTGTAGCTCAGAGGTAGAATGCCCCTGGGTTCAATCCCCAATACCAGGAAAAAAAAAAACTACTGTGTCCAAAAAAAGAGCCAGGCTCCCAAGCCACCTTCTATCTCTTACAGTCCAATCTCTCATACTCTAATGCCTTCCGGTCTCCATGTCCTCCGTATTCCCAACACCAAAACATCCACTGTTCTCCATCAGCAAAACCTCCTAACATCCTTAACCTCTTCTCTGAACAATTCCTCACATACTGAGAATTCTTCTTATGGAGCCCATACTCTTCTATCACGGGGCACTGAGATATGTTCTTGCTCTTTTCTGCTTCTAGGCTATTCTCCCTTCCTCCACCATAAAAAGCACCCAATTAGCTGGGCGTGATGGGGCACACCCATAATCCCAATACTTGGGAGGCTGAGATAGGAGGATCACAAATTGGAGGACAACCCTATTTCAAAGCAAAAAAATAAAATGGAGCTAGGGGTGTACCTTGGAGGCAGAGCACCGCTGGGTTCAATCCCTGGTACCAAAAAAAAAAAGCCCAATTTGGAATCTTATGTGATCAGACTATGTAACTTACTGTCTCTTCTTCATGGTCTACCAAACTCTATAGAGATAAAGGAATGCTCTATTTCATCTCTCAAAATGTCCTGGCTGAGCAACTGCAAGAAGGAGTTGCCATTCAGTGAAATGGGAAGACAGAATGAAACAGATTTGGGGAAGTGAGAGGTAGTCCCAGTACTTGGGAGGCTGAGATAGGAGGATCCCGGATTGTGGCCAGCCTCCGGAACTTAGGGAGGCTCTCCGCAACTTAGTGAGACCCTGTTTCAAAATAAAGAATAAAAAAGAGCTGGGGGGGTGTAGCTGAGAGGTACAATGCCCCTGGGTTCAATCCCCAGTGCCACAAAATTAATTAAAATAGCTCAAATGTAGAACGTCCCTGGGTTCAATCCCAACACCATCAAAAAAAAAAAAACCTTGAAAAATGGATGGCCTTGAAACCCCCAAAAAGTGCTATGTGACTTTCTTTAAAGTAATAAAAACAAATTCGGGCGTGGTGGCGCACGCTTGTAATCCCAGTACTTGGGAGGGAGGCGGAGACCGGAGGATCTGGGTTCACGGCCAGCCTCAGCTACTTACTGAGGCCCTCCACAACTTCCTGAGACCCGGTTTCAAAATAAAGCATAAAAAAATAGGGCCGGGGGTGTAGCGCGGAGGTAGAACGCCCCTGGGTTCAATCCCCGGTACCGCAAAAAACAAAAAAGTAATAAAAACAAGCCGGGCGTGGTGGCGCACGCTTGTAATCCCAGTACTTGGGAGGCTGAGACGGGAGGATCCAGGTTCGCGGCCAGCCTCAGCTACTTAGTGAGGCCCTCCGCGACTTAGACCCGGTTTCAAAAATGAAGAATAAAAAATAGGGCTGGGGGTATAGCCCGGAGGTAGAACGCCCCTAGATTCAATCCCTGATACTGCAAAAAAAAAAAGTAATAAAAACAAATACATTCAAAGCCACCGTCAAACCCTGAAAAGCGAACTCTCTGCTCTGGGAAGTGACTTGCCAGTCCCCCAAAATACACTTTCTTGAAAGCCACGAAAACACACAACGCTTTCCAAAGAGACACTATGACGAGGTTGGGGACGGGCCTGGCCCGGACAGCAAGCAGCAAGCGACGCCGCTCCCCGCTCCCGAGAGACTGTGGCCCGCGCGTCTCACCCGAGGGCAGGCTGGCCGCGCTCGGGAGAACAAAGCAGCGCAACGGGCGCCGCCGCTCCCGCGCCCGTCGCCGCCTCCGGTCCCGGCCCGGCGCCCCGGTCACCGTCCCGGCCCTCGCCCGGTCAAGAGCCAGCCGTGGGTGGCGAGCTCCGGGTTCCAGTCCCCGCGAACTGCCGCTGCAGAGGGCTCCGGCCGCACGGTGCCCGCCAAGCTGCGCCGCAGCCTCCCGGAGCCGCCCAGCACTTACAAACCAGCCGCCACGATTCCGGCGCGCCGGAGCCCCGCCCCGGACAGGCCCCGGCCCGCGCGAGGGCTCCTGGGAAGTGTGGTTCCGCCGCCACTTCCGGCTCGCGCGCGACAGGGGTTGCCTAGGGGACGGGCAGCCGCCCGCCCCGCCCCGCCCC
>PVJS01054331.1:0-13000 GCA_004027185.1 Glis glis
CTCCTCCTCCTCCTCCTCCTCCTTCTTTTTCTGCCCTGGCCCTTTTATTTTTCATTTTGAAACAAGGTCTTACTAAATTGCTGAGACTGGTCTCGAACCTGCAATCCTCCTGTCTCAGCCTCCCAAGTACTGGGATTACAGGTATGTGCCACCACATCTGGCTATAATTAATATCATGTTCTTCTAACACTCTGTAGCCTTGTCTCATCAAAGTTTCCAGTATGAGGACTAACACTTAACTAACTGCCTTAAAGACTAGCTGTAAGACAGAAGGAATACTTTCTAGCACTTCACGGTACAGTGGGCTGACTATAGTTCACAATAGCATATTATGTATTTTATGAAGAACCAGAAGAGAGGATCTTGAAGGCTCCCAACATGAGAAATGTAAATACTAATTACCCTGATTTGTTCAGTGTGTGCTATATACATGTGTTGAAATATTACACTGTACCCCATAAAAATGTACAAGCACTACATGTTGATCAAAAAAAATTTTTTTAAAGTAATAGAAAAATCAGATGCTAACGCAGCACCTCCCATGTGCTGCAGGGACATTGCTTAAATAGAAGAAAAGAATGACTGGCTTGAGGAAAATGAACTTTAAAGGGCTGTGTGATGAGAGATTTGTTCCGTCTTATTCAAACTCATTGCACAGAAAACAATAAAGGCATTTCTCATTTTTTTTTTTTTTGCGGTACCGGGAATTGAACCCAGGGGCGTTCTACCTCCGCGCTATGCCCCCGGCCCTATTTTTTATACTTTATTTTGAAACCGGGTCTCACGAAGTTGCGGAGGGCCTCACTAAGTAGAGAGAGAGAGAGAGAGAGAGAGAGAGAGAGAGAGACAGGGAGAGAGAGAGACAGAGAGAGAGTGCGAGAGAACTGAGGCTGGCTGCGAACCTGGATCCTCCGGTCTCCGCCTCCCAAAGTACTGGGATTACAAGCGTGCGCCACCATGCCCGGCTATGGCATTTCTCATTTTTTTAAAAAAATACAAATTATTAACCAAATACTTATATCAAGCCAATCCACAACTGATGGGAGGATACACAATTTACTACGGGGATATTCGTCCCATGAGTTCTTTTTAATGAATGATCACACACATACTCACGGTCTCCAAGATCTGAACCCAAACTCTGGAGTCAGAGTAGATGTCAGTCCATGTCATGGAAGAAACAACTAAGAGCCAAAAAAGTTTGACAAACTTGGGATAGAGTTTGGGAATAGACTCGTTATAGGATTTCACTGTTCAAACCTATAGACTCCAGGGCTCTGTGAGGGGCCTGGCAGCCAGGGATGTGAGCGTGCCTCCCAGGGACTATCAGAAAATGGAGTCAAGTGGGGATCTAGATCAGTCCTGCCTGGTCCCTACCCAGACATGTGCCTAGTCTTTACCAGATCTCAAAGACCCTCTGAGTTCTGAATGCTGCAACCAACCCAGTCAACCTCTTTAATCATACGTAAACCTTTCAACTGGGCTTTTCTTCCCCCATTTGAATTCTTTAATTCTTTTCTTCTCAAGGATAGGTAGCTGATGCACCAAAGCGTTTCGATCATGTTTTCACAAACATGAAGCAACTTTTTATAATTTTGAGCAAATGTGGCATTTCAAAATTGTGAGATATTTTTCTTTTTCTGTGAGTCAAAGGAAAAATAGTCGTTTTATTTCTGCACCAGAAACTGGATGTTGGAGTTTAGTCCAGTGAAGGAATTCAGAAGATGCTCAGAGGATATTGAATAATGGCTTTGCGATTACATTGGGGAATCCCAAGGGCTGACAAACCTTGAACTTGGCTGAATTTGGATTTTGGACATTTATTTGACTATATTAATTGTAAACAGATAAAGAGGATACAAATTAATTATTCCCTTATGGAGGATTATTGTCTAAACAAAGAAGGAACATTGCTTTCTAAATCAATGACCTGTCACCACTGTAAGCAGGTCTCTGCTTTGCAATCCATCTTGCTCTCCACTGCGGGATTCATCTTCCTAATGCGCCTCCTTCTGCATGTCACTCCTGTTCCCACTGACCCTTAGGAGCTCTCCCTCCCTGCCAAATACAGCCCCAGTCTCATCTGCCATTCCTCATGGGCCCCCTTTTCTTCTACATTCCTCTCGAAGCCCTCTTCTTGGTGGAGGTCCTCAGGGAAATATCCATCCAATGCCCCTAAAAATAAGATGGAGACCCATCCTTATACCTGTCTTCCTTCTCTCCTTCCTGGCTGGAATCTCTTCCCTAGCACTTTCTCATCTGCTCATCTCTAGATCTGGCCTCATGGGCTGGACCTGAAGCTCTTTGAGGGCAAAGATTAAGTATTCTTGCCCCCAGCAATTGCCTTAGACAGAGGTGATGAACAACAGACAATTCCCCAGAATAAACAGGGAGGCTGAACCTGGCATAGGGGAATGGTTTCTCCACACCATAATGCCTTGGGAGTATTGGTGAGCTATTATTGAATGTATCAGTTAATTCAGTATTACATTTTGCCAGTCAATTCCTTACTCTCAAACACTTCCTTTCGTACCATGATTTTATAAAAGAGGTCTCATATTTTAATGTATCATTTTGCTTTGATCTCCTCTTCAGTAGAATCTATATTTGAATCCCTTAAACCTGCACACAGCAACCAAACTGAACCGAGATCCTCCATGCTGTATCTCGGGGAGAGAGTCTCACAACCAGCTCATTTCTTCTTGCTGTCTGCCTCTTGCAGAACTATGTAGGCAGATGGGGAAGACTCAGATCTCAGGAATTTTTCCATCATATGAGATTTTTTTGCACACCCGTCCCCCCCCAATTCAGCTACAATGTACTTAGTCTGTAATTCAGGGTCAGATTAGGTACCATCTCATTTCATCAGGATGAGTTCCTCAAAGTGGTCCCCATGTTTCTGCGGGCCGCATCTGCAAAGGCAGGTAGGAGACACACTGCAGGGCTCGGCCTCCATTGCTCAAAAGGAATCTGAAATTCAAAGGAGATGTCATTTCTCCAGCTTGGGTCCAGATGAGGATTCAGAATATAACTCAAGACTTTCAAAACATGATTCATGAGCTGGAGGAGTTATGGTGCGGTATTTTTGAAGAGGGTAGAGGAGTAGTAAATTCCCGTCCTCTCATTGATTCCAAACAAGTATTTTCATGGTTGGAACCTGGAAGCATAGCAGGTAAAATATTCTCAGATGATAGGGAAGAAAATTTCTGCAAACACTAGGTTTTTTGTTCTATTAAAAAAACCTATTTCACAGTAGGAAAACAAATACCCCAATTGTTTAGTGTAAGTTTTTTGTGGATCCTATGATATGTTCTGATTTCTATAGTATCATTTCCCTTTCTGTAAAATTGAGATAATAACATTTGCTTTACCTCCTTTACAGGGTTCCTAGCAAGACCAAACAGGAAAGAAGATGAGAAAATACTTAAGAATAAAAACTAGACATAAAAAGGTATTGTTTTTATTAGTGAGAGTTTTCAAGCCTCCATGATTGAAGAGTTATTTAAAATAACTTGATGAACACTTATCTCCATATTTCATATCTAGCATTGCTTTATGTTTGCTCTATTCCTTCTCCTGGTGCTAGTATCATAGAAAACACAGTGGCCCCAGCCCTACCCACGACAGGAAAGACCAAGTGGAGAACCTAGGTGTCCACCCTCACCAGGCTGTAAGGAGGCACCCCAAACCCAACCCCAACCATGATGGGGTGATGCCAGACACAGCCATGGAGCTGGAACCTTCATTCTTGGAAAGTGGTAAGAGCTCCCCACGCCCAACCTGCCGTGTCCCTGTGGTATCAATGAAGACATAGGAGAAGCCTGAACTTCGACCTCCACCTGACAGTAAGGAGGACCCCCACTCCCCACTCCACTTAAATATTCAAGCTACAGACTTGAATATTTAAGATTCAGAGTCTCACAACATCATATTCAAAATGTTCAGATTTCAATCAAAATTACTCATGAAACCAAGAATAGGGTGATATCTAACCAAATAAAAAAGATAATTAATAGATAACTATACTAAGATGGCAAAAACATTTAAATTATCTAAGGGTTTAAAGCAGCCACCATAAAAAATGTTTTGATGAGCAGTTATGAACAATGTGTAACAAACAACAAAATAGAGTATCGGTCAAGCAATAGGAGATAGAAAGAAGGAACAAATAGAAATTGTATAACTGAAAAATATAATAAGTTAAAAAATCAGTGGATGAGCTCAACAGCCAAATGAAGGAAAGAGGAAATAATTACTGAATTTGAAAAATAGAATGTTACCTGAATTGAACACTTGAATATTAACCTGAATTGAATTTGAAGGATAGAAATCACCTAATCTGAACAATAGAGAAAAAGTAGGCTGAAAAATAAATGAACAGAGCTGCAGGGGCATGCAGGACTTTAATAAAAGACATAAGATTTTATGCCATTAGAATCCGAGAAGGATAAGAAAAATAAGGAACTAAAATTGTACTGGACAGCTGGGCATGGTGGTGCACACCTGTAATACCAGTACTTGGGAGGCTGAGACAGTAGGATCACAGGTTCGAGGACAGCCTCAGCAACTTAGCGAGACCCTGTTTCCAAATAAAAAATTTTTAAAAAATAGCGCTTGGAGTGTAGCCCGGAGGTAGAATGCCCCTGGGTTCAATCCCCCAGCACTGCAAAAAAAAAAAAAAAAGTACTGGATGATATTATGGCTGAAAACTTTACAAATTTGGAAAAAACATATAAAAAGGTTTAGATTCAAGAAGTGAGCGAAGAAACCCAAAGAAATCCACACAAAGACACAACATAGTTGAATTTCTTAAAGACAGAGAAGAAAGTCTCAAAGGCAGTGAGAGAGAAATAACACCTTACCTGGAAGAGAAGGATGCGCTAAAGCAGAGCACTTGTGTCAGAAACCACGGAGTCCAGAGGCCGCAGCACAACATCCTGTGAGTGTGGAAAGAACGAGACTCTCAACCCTGAATCCCGTATCCAGGAAAAGGAGCCTTTGGGAACAAAGGGGAAGCTAAGATATTGTCGGATGAAGAAAAACAAAGAGAAGCTATGGTCAGCAGACCTACCCTGAAAGAATGACTAACAGAAGTTTTCTTACCAGAAATGAGAAAAGAAGGAACCTTTAAACATCAGGAAAAAGGAAAGAATATGGCAAACAATAATATGGATAAACACAACCCTTTCTCCTCTTGAGTTGTCCACACTGTGTGATGGTTGAAGCAAAAATTATGGCACTCAGTGATGTGGGTCAGAATGTATTAAAGGAAATACTGAACGAAATCTTAATATTTGAATAAGGTAAATGGACATAAAGGGAAATGATATTTCTAGACTTCACTCAAACCGGTAATAGGATGACAGTAGTAGACTGATAAGTTCTGTATATATAACATACTACCAGCAGCAGCCACTTAAAAAGATACAGGCAGAGATATATGTATTCAGAACACTATAGATAAGACAGAATGGAATTCTCAGAAATATTCCAGTGAATCACAGGAAGCCAGGAAAGAGAAAACAGAAGTGAAAAACAGAATAAACATAAAAGTTAAAAAACAACAGATGTAAGACCTAATATATCAATAATAATTTTAAGTGTAAATGATTTAAATACAACAATTAAAAGACAGAGATTGGCTGCATAGATTAAAAATAGGACACAAGTATATTGTGTCTATAGGAAATTCACTTCAACTATAATGAGATAGATAAGTTGAAAATAAAAGGGTGGGAAAAGACATAGTATGCAGATATTATTCAAAGAAAAGTAGTAACACTTCAGAGTGAAGAAAATTATCAGTGACCGAGAGCAGTACTATGGAATGATGAAAAACGCAATCCACTAAAAAGACCTAGCAATCCTAAGTGTGTATGCACCAAATACAGAGCTGAAAATAGGTGAAGCAAAAATTCACAGAACTAGCTGGACCTGGTGGGGCACGCCTGTAATCCCAATACTTGGGAGGCTGAGACAAGAGGATCAGTTGCAGGTCCCAGGCCAGCCTCAGCAACTTAGTGAGACCCTGTTTCAAAATAAAAGGGATGGGGGTGTAGCCTGGATGTAGAATGCCCCTGGGTTCAATCCCCAGTACCAAAAAAAAAAAAAACTAATAGAACTGAAAAGAATAGACAAATCCATAATTATAGTTGAAGGCAAACACCTCTGTCAATAATTGAAAAATATCTGGATAGAAAACCAGCAAGGATATAAAAGAACTCAACACCATCAATCATTAGTATCTAATTAGTATCTAGAAAATATTCCACCCAACAATAGCAAAATACTCATTTTTTTCAAGTGTTTGTGAAACATATACCAACACAGACCAGATCCTGGACCATAAAACTAACCTCAAATTTTTTAAAAGACTTGAAATCAAACAAAAGTTGTTCTCTGACCACAATGGATTCAAACTAAAAATCATTAATAGAAATATAAAAAGAAAATAATATTCTAAACACTTGGAAACCGAACAACACACTTCTAAATAATCCATGAGTCAAAGAGGATGTCTTAAGGGAAAATAACAAATTTGTTGAACTAAATAGAAATCAGAAATACATTATACCAAAGTTTGTGAGACACAGAGTAGGTAGTGCTGATGTGGAAATTTGTAATACTAAATGTCTACATTAGAAAAGACGAAAGATTCAAATCAATACTTTAAGCTTCCACCTCAGACCAAGAAAAAAAGAGCAAAATAAATACAAAGCAAATTATAATGACAAAAGATGAAATTAAAAACAGAAAAACAATAGAGAAAATCAGTGAAACAAAGAGCTGGTTTTTTAAAAAGGTAAAATTGACAAACCTATAGTAAGACTGACAGAGAAAAGACATAAAATCACCAATATCAAGAATGAAACATGGAATAATATGGACCTTGAAAATATCAGAAGAATAATAAGGGAATAGTAGGAACAACTCTTCATACATCACCTTGACGGTTCAAATGAAATGGACCTGCCGGGCGTGGTGTCACACGTTTGTAATCCCAGTACTTTGGGAGGTAGAGACCGGAGGATCCAGGTTCGCGGCCAGCCTCAGCTCACTCTCTCTCTCTCTCTCTCTCTCTGTCTCTCTCTCTCTCTCTCTCTCTCTCTACTTAGTGAGGCCCTCCGCAACTTCGTGAGACCCGGTTTCAAAATAAAGTATAAAAAATAGGGCCGGGGATGTAGCGCGGAGGTAGAACACCCCTGGGTTCAATCCCCAGTACCACAAAAAAAAAAAAAAATGAAATGGACCAATTACTAGAAAAATAAACTACCATTACTCACCCAATATGAAATCAGTAATTAGTATAGCCATCTCCTCAGGAAATTGAATTTGTAATTTTAAAACTTCCAAAAAAGGAATTTCCAGGCCCATATAATTTTATTGGAGGTTTTTACCAAGTGTTTTAAGAAAAATTGATGTCAACTCTATACAATTTCTTCCAAATAGTAAAAGAAGAGAAAACCCTTCACAATTATTTCATGATGCTGATATATTACTCTGATAGCAAAAGTTGACAAAGACAGTTCCAAAACAGAAAAGAATAGACAAATATTCTATTAAAGTAGAAATGCAAAAATCCTTAACAAAATATTGGGAAATAAATAGAATTCAGCAATATATGAAGAATAATTGTATACCATGATCAAATGGAACTGATTTTAAGAATGCAAGGCTGGTTCAATATTTGAAAATCAATCAAAGTAATCCACCATAATGACAGAGAAATCACATGATTATATCATTTGATGGAAAAAAGAAGTTTGATAAAATTCAACACCCATTCATGATTTTTAAAACACTCAGAAAAATAGGAATCAAGGGAACTTCTTCAACTTGATAAAAAAAATCTATTAAAAATCTACAGCTAACATTATATTTAATGGTGAAAGATTAAAGCTTTCTCTGTAAGATTATGAATGAGTTTAGGGTGTCCACTCTCATTGTTCATATTCAACATAGTGCTTGGATTTCTAGCTAGTGTAATTAGTGTAATAAGACAAGAAAAGAAAATGATAGGCATATGGATTGGAAAGGAAGATATAAAACTATCCCCATTTGCAGATGACATAATTGTGTACAGAGAAAATTCTATGGAATCTACAAAAAAAATCTTCTAGATCTAATAAATGAGTTTAGGAAGGTTATAGAATATAAGATAAATAAGCAAAACAATCACTATTATTTCTATATACTAGCAATTAGCACAATACCAAAATTAAAAATAAAATTGTAACTTCATGTTCATTTCAAATAATAAAATATGTAATTACAAATCTAATAAAACATGTACAGGATTTATATGCAGAAAACCACACAATACTGATGAAAGAAATCAAAGATTTAAGTAAATAGCAAGACATATTCTATGCATGGATTGGAATACTCACCATAGCAAAAATGCCAGTTCTAAGCAAATGGATGTACAGATGTAACATAATTCACATAAAAATGTCAGCAAGCCGGGCGTGGTGACGCACACTTGTAATCCCAGTACTTTGGGAGGCGGAGGCCAGAGGATCCAGGTTCACGGCCAGCCTCAGCTACTTAGTGAGGCCTCCGCAACTTTGAGACCCGGTTTCAAAATAAAGTATAAAAAAAAATAGGGCTGGGGGTGTAGCTCGGAGATAGAAAGCCCCTGGGTTCAATCCCTGGTACTGCAAAAAAAAAAAAAAAGCCCTTTTGAGCCGGGCATGGTGGTGCACACTTATAATCCCAATACTTGGGAGGCTGAGACCGGAGGATTTCAGGTTCATGGCCAGCCTCAGCTACCTCGTGAGGCCCTCCACAACTTAATGAGACCCTGTTTCAAAATAAAGAATAAAAAAAGCCCTTCTGAATACTTTGTGCCAAAAATTATAATGTGGAGAAGCACAGAGGAACACAGCCAAGAGCCAGAACCAAGGTCCCTGGCATATGATCCTCAGTGACCATCCCATCATCTTTAGCCAATCGCGTCACTCGGAGAAGAAATGAGATATCTCTGCTGTGCCCTACTAAAGTCCTGACCCACAAAATCTGGAGCATAACAAAATGGATGTTGCTTTACATCACTAATTTTAGAGTGGTTTGTTATGCAATAATAGATAACTAGAGCACTGGTATATTTAGGTAGTCCTCATTAACTCAAGTTTCCTCCTGGTGATTAAGAGGTTTAATTTTGGGGTCAGGCTCAATGGAGTTTCAAGCTAGTCTCTGCCTTATACTAGTTGTATAATCTCAAGCAAGTTAACTCCCCAAGGCTTAGTTCCTTCCTTGATCACAGAAGAATGATAATCATAGCAAACTCATATTTTCCTCTCAACGTTGTAGCTAGTTTTCTCTCTTAAGTTCAGGCAGCAAACTGGACTTGAGTTTTGTATTTTCTCTTTTTTTGTGTGTGGTACTAGGGATTGAACCCAGGGGCATTCTATCTCTGAGCTACACCCCCAGCCCTATTTTTTATTCTTTATTTTGAAACAGGGTCTTGCAAAGTTGCGGAGGGCCTCACTAAGTAGCTGAGGCTGGCTGTGAACACAGATCCTCCAGTCTCAGCCTCCCAAGTACTGGGATTACAAGCGTGCGCCACCATGCCCAGCTTGAGTTTTGTATTTTATCAAATAACTCATAGGGTGTTATGGCAATGGATAGAATTTCTGGAGATGTAGCTGTTATCATATATTATATATTAGTACTATAGTAATAGGCACTCAATAAATACTCATAAAAAGTAAATCCTTTTACTCTAATTGTTTATTAATAGAAATGTTCCTAGTTGATATCAGCTAGTAAGTTCTGGTTCAATTTTTCATGTTATCCCCAATAGGTTTGGGGTCCTTTCCTTTCCTCCTTGAAAAAGGACATTTCCTAAATGTGATGTGGGATCCTGGATTGGATTCCAGAATAGAAAAGGGATGTTTCTAGAAAAATTTATGAAATCCAGATAAATTCTGGAGTTTAGTTAATAGCAATCTAACAATGCCAGTTTCTTAGTTTTGACAAATGTACCAGGGTAATGTAAAATGTAGACAGTGAGGTAAAGTGGGTAAAGGGTTTGTGGGCACTCTCTCTACTATCAACTTTTCTGTAAATCTAAAATTCCAAAATAAAAAGGTTATTTTTTTTAAAAAAAATGAGATTTTCTTCCCAAGCTTCATAACTAGTTTTCTCTCTTAGATTCAGGCAGAAATTGGACTTGAGTTTTGTTTCTTGTTGAAGGTTTCACTTCCATAACAATAACATGTCTCACTGTTCTACATTAGATAGTAAATGAAACACATATTTACCTTCTTCCCATCTGAAAATATATTTCTAACAACAAAAGAGATGACTAAGAGAAGTTTCTTTTTTGGTTTGCCATGTTGTTCACTGGAATACACAGAAGCATCCCCCGGTAATAATGAGATGGAGAGAGCAAGGTCCTGAGAGCAGCAGGCCCCAGACTGAACTCTTCATTCATTCAGTAAATGCTCACCTATGGTGAGGAGGAGCCAGGCTCCCGATCAGGCCCTAAGACATCAAGGGTGTAGCAATGCAGATGCAGTCCCTGACCGCCTGAATCGTGCAATTTGCGGGGAGACCAACATCAACCAATCAAGCCCAGGAGGAAATGTAAACTCACAAGCGTGGAAGGACCTTTACCGTGTCCATAGCAGCAAAGATGGCTTTCCTCAGAAACGACCATGGCGTGACGATCATCGGTGACTTGAACAGAGTGGACTCTTGGGACCAGACAGCAGACTGGAGTAAATAGAGGAGTAGGTAGGAAGGGAGGAAATAGAGACAGTGAATTGAACCGTTCTTCGAAAGGTTTAGTGATTGAGAGAGAAGGCGATGGGTGGAGGGAAGCTGGGAACCAAGGAAGGAGTCTTTTTGTTCTGTGAGATGGCACCATATTTAAAAGCCAATAGGGAGGCCCCATTTGAGGAAATGTTGGCTATTTGAGAGGAAATGAATAACTAGGTAACAGTGTAGGTTTGCCGAGAGGATGGGGGACGATGGAGTCAAAAGGATTCTGCCTTAAACAGGAGAGATGTAGTCATTATTGTACGACAGGAGAGGAGGCAAGAGTGGGAATCAGATGTAAGTCCATTTATATCTGGAGTGTGAGAACTGGGGAATTCTCAGCTTGAAGGGTGTGTGTGTGTGTGTGTGTGTGTGTGTGTGAAGCTGGTTGAAGTGTGTGGTAAGGGATTAGGGACATGTGCAAAACTCACCCACTCCGGCCATTTGAAAGGAGATAATTTAATATAAACAACTGTTAATAAAAGTTTAAGTTAACAACTGAAGGGTTTAAAGAGACAATTCTAGGGCATTGGAAAGGTGGCTGCTGCAGACGGCAACGAGCGTCCCTAGGGCTGGAGAAACAGAAGGAAGAGGTCGGCTTATTAAAATGTAGGCACTAAGAAGAGGGACCAGTGGATGGAAAGGGCTCAGACCTCTGGGGGAGAAGCACAGGTCCCACTGTGTGTCTCTAAGGGGGCATCATGAGGAAATTCTACATGTGTTGGGAAAATTGCAAACTGGATTCAGCCAGAAGCGAGGTGCAACTGCACTGGCCAGGGACCATGCTCCGGAAGCGCACAGAAACAGGAGCCAGGAGGAGCCCTGCTTCCTCCTCCACCTGGCCGACGCCCTCTAGCGCCCCCTATCGGCAGTCTCCCACCGAGTTGCCCTCAAAGCAGTAATGGGGTTTCCAGACTCATGGATTCCCAGGCTGAGAGCAGTGGGGAGGGACAGGGAGGGAAGAGAGGGATGGGTTCTGGCATTCTGAAGAGTTTCTAAATGGGTCTTGATTTAGATGATCTGTTTTGTCTTTCTCAGTAAGATAATGCTGATAGGTGCTCAGTGAATACTCATGAACAGAGGCGGTTCAGAGCCATTTGTGAACACAGATCTACTGGAGTGGCCTCTAGTCCCTGCCACTCTGACTTAGGAAGGGACATTAGCTGCCAGAGTCCCCGGTGGGGAAGTTCAACTTGCAGATCCAACACCAGCTGAGAGCAACTGTATTTTTGCTTGTATGGGAGGCGGGGATGGGTGTTCTTGCTTGCTTGCTTTATCCTTTTAAATTATGTATCCTTTTAAATTATTTTATGAAATTTCATATATTCAGAAAGTAGAAAGAATACATTTTTCTTTTTCTTTTTTTGCGGTACCGGGGATTGAACTCAGGGACATTCTACCTCCGCGCTACACCCCCAGTCCTATTTTTTATACTTTATTTTGAAACCGGGTCTCACGAAGTTGCCAAGGGCCTCACTAAGGAGAGAGAGAGAGACAGAGACAGAGAGAGAGCTGAGGCTGGCCGCGAACCCGGATCCTCACTAAGTAGAGAGAGAGAGAGAGACATAGAGAGACAGAGAGAGAGAGACAGAGAGACAGAGAGAGAGCTGAGGCTGGCCGCAAACCCGGATCCTCCAGTCTCCGCCTCCCAAAGTACTGGGATTACAAGCGTGTGCCACCATGCCCGGCGAAAGAATACATTTTTCTAAAAACTATCCAGTTCTACTACCTAACAGAAAATGTTAGTAATGTTTGTATGTCCTTCTAGACTTTTTATATATATTTTACTGCCACTTTTATCACTTAAACATAAAATTTTGTATTCCTATTTTTTTCACTTAATGTTTTGTTTTGTTTTGTTTGGTACTGGGGATTGAACCCAGAGGTATTCTACCTCCAAGCTACACCTCCAGCCCTTATTTTTTTTATTTTGAAACAGGGTCTCACTAAGTTGCTGAGGCTGGCCTCGAACCTGTGATCCTCTTGTCTCAGCCTCCCAAGTACTGAGATTACAGGCATATGCCACCACGCCCAGCTTCACTTAATCTTTTGTGATAAACATTTTCCATGTTCCTACAAGGCCCCTGCACTATGGTTGTGTGCTATTTCTTTGAGGGGAGAATCCATCATTTACCCAACCATTTTTTAATGGTTGAACACCTGGGTGATTTCTGATTGCTCACAACTGTAGATGATGCTTCGATACAGCATCATCTGTATAATAGCTTTCTGTATA
>PVJS01054332.1:0-13000 GCA_004027185.1 Glis glis
TAGCTGAGGCTAGCTGCGAACCCGGATCCTCCTGTCTCAGCCTCCCAAGTACTGGGATTACAAGCGTGCGCCACCACGCCTGGCTTATTCTTTATTTTGAAACAGGGTGTCACTAAGTTAGGGAGCGCCTCACTAAGCTGCTGAGGCTGGCCGCGAACCCAGATCCTCCGGTCTCTGCCTCCCAAGTACTGGGATTACAAGCGTGCGCCACCACACCTGGTTTATGGCTCTTTTTTTTTTTTGAAGGAAACGTGGTGAGGGGTGAGTATATATCTACCCTCCACCTGTTTATTTCTTCTATCGTACCTCAACTCTAGCTCAACAATTTGTGTGTGTGTGTGTGTTACTAGGGATTGAATCCAGGGACATTCTACCTTCAAGCTACACCCCCAGTCCTATTTTACTTTTTATTTTGAAACAGGGTCTTGTTAAGTTGCGGAGGGGCCCACTAAGTTGCTGAGGCTGGCAGCAAACCTGAGATCCTCCTGTCTCAGCCTCCCAAGTACTGGGATTACAGGCATGCACCACAACGCCCAGCTCTAGCTCAGAAATTTGCACCACCATAGTCAATAAATATTTATTTTGTTGTTGTTTTGTTTTTCATTGTTTTTTAAATATTTTTCTTTTAGTTGTTTTCACTAAATATTTCTTAAATGAGAGTCTGTTCCTTTGAATTCCTCTCTATTTGAGGAAAAACACTGCTTTTCTACAACAGATAGTTCTTGGAACAAGGAGGTACCACTAACCTACAACTTGATACTCTAGCCAAAGTTACCAGATAGCTTGACGTGGACACGAGCAGCCTGCCTTCTTCCTCTCTCCTTTCTCAGGTAAGTATGTTTTCTCCTCTGCCCTCTCACACCGTAAGTTTTATAGGGACCTGCCCCTGCCAAGCCAGGCTGGGGTCAGCTTACTGGGACAGGCTCCCTGGAGGAGGGAAGTTCCTGGTTTGGGGAACTAAGTTCACTACCAGAGAGTGACAGAACCTTTTGTTTGAACTTAGTTCACAGGGTAAGAGAGTTCGGCATTGGACATTAATAATTTCCAACTTTAACAGAACGTTGGCACTGATTGCTTTGGGTTATCATTTAGAAGAACGAGGTGATTTAATCTCTAAGCTTTTCATTTCTCCCTGGAAAATTCATATTGAGGGAGGGGAAAATCAAATTGGAGACATCTTCTTGGCTCTTAGTTATTAAAGTATTTGATCCTCTTTTAGAGTGCCTGATAATGCTGGAAGGACAGAATTGGGGATGGCAATAGACTGGGTTATGAATGACCTTAGGTACAGCCTGATTTAATGGATACATTTTCTGACCCATTCAGGGAATTCTAAAAACAAAAATCTACATTTTACTAGTGGTCCTAGAAGGTCCTACAAAAGAGGGGAAGTCCACATTGGAAAAGGGGTTTCATAGCCAGGCATGATGGCACATGCCTGTAATTCCAGTACTTGGGAGGCTGAGCCAGGAGGATCAGAGGTTCGAGGACAGCCTCAGCAGTAGTGAGACTCTCATCAATCTACAAGACCCTGTTTCAAAATAAAGAATAAAAAATAGGGCTGGGGGTGTAACTCGGAGGTAGAATGCTCCGGGTTCAATCCCCAGTACTCAAAAAAGAAAAAAAGTGGTTTCATGAACATGAGGACAGGACTATCAGTACCCTGATAAACATAAATTATGTCCGTAAAGTAGAATGCTATACAGGTCTCAATTATGACAATGTAAATTTATATATTTATTGAGTGGAAAGATGGCACAAAGTATTATAAGCTGCAGAAAGCAAATTAGAAAACTATGGCTAGGCCGGGCGTGGTGGCGCACTAGGATCAGTACTTGGGAGGCTGAGACCGGAGGATCTGGGTTCACAGCCAGCCTCAGCTACTTAGTGAGGCCCTCTGCAACTTAGTGAGACCCTGTTTCAAAATAAAGAATAAAAAATAGGGCTGGGGGGTGTAGCTAGGAAGTAATATGCCCCTGGGTTTAATCCCCAGTAACTAACACACACACACACACAGAGTCCAGGATAAACCTGTAATCCCAGAATTGAGGAGGTTGAAACAGGAGGATCACAGGCTCAAGCCTAGCCTTGGCAAGGCCCCTGGGGTTCCATCCCCAATACCACAATCAACCAATAAATAAATAAAGTAAAATAAAAAGTAAAAAGGGCTGCGGTAGCTGGGTGTGGTGGCGCATGCTTGTAATCCCAGTACTAGGGAGGCTGAGACAGAAGGATCACAGGTTCAAGGCCAGCCTCAGAAAGTAGTGAGACTTTAACCAACTCAGTGAGACCCTGTTTCAAAATAAAGAATAAAATAAAATAGGGCTGGGGGTGTAGCTCGGAGATAGAATGCCTCTGGATTCAATCCCCAGTACCACACACACACACACACACACACACACACACACACACAAAATTGTCCCTGAATTCAATCCCTAATACCAAAATATTTTTAAAACTTTATCCTGCCAGCCAGGCGTGGTGGCGCACACTTGTAATCCCAGTACTTGGGAGGCTGAGACCAGAGGATCCGGGTTCGCGGTCAGACTCAGCTACTTAGTGAGGTCCTCCGCAACTTAGTGAGACCCTGTTTCAAAATAAAGAATAAAAATTAGCACTGGGGATAAGCTCGGAGGTAGAATGCCCTTGGGTTCAATCCCCAGTACCGCAAAAAAAAAAAAAAGTTCATCCTGTCATTAGCCATTTAACAATCTAAATCAGACTCTCTCCTCTCCCCACTGATCTCTCACTAAGGTCCTTCCCTCCGTAAACTCCTTACCATGAGCAGTATTTGTCCTCAACTTTCCCTTTGGTCACCTTCAAATCGCTTTGCTCACTGGGCTCCTGCTGTGCTGAGTTTCCATGTTCCCTTGAACACTCCAGGCTAATTCCCATCTCAGATTCTGGTCTGGCCTCTGCGGGCCTGGGGTCTTCACTACTCAGCTTTCCTCATGGCCGACTTGCTCTTAACACTCAAGTCTCAGCACAAATGACCACTTCTCAGAGAAGACATACCCTGATCTAAGGAGCCCGCCCCTCCGTCCCCAACTTTAACCATTGGCTATCCTGTATAATTCCTTCATAGCATTTAGCACTACCTGAAATGATCTTATTTTTCACACATTTACTCCCTGTTATAGTTTGGACCTTAACTATTTCCCTAAAGGCCATGGTTTTTTTTTGTTTGGTTGGTTGTTTTTGTGGTGCTGGAGATTGAACCCAGGGGCATTCTACCTCTGAACTACATTCCCAACCCTATTTTCTTTTCTTTTTTATTTGGAAACAGGGTCTCGCTAAGTTGATGCGAGTCTCACTGAGTTGCTGAGGCTGGTTTCAAACCTGCGATCCTCCTGTCTCAGCCTCCCAAGTACTGGGATTATCCGCGTGTGCCACCACACCCAGGTAAGGCCGTGTTTTGCAGGCATGGTCCCCAGCCTTTGGTGCCACTGGGAGGTGGTGGGACCTTTAGGGGGTGGGACCTGGTGAAAGGAAGTTAGGTCATTGGAGGTGTGCCCTTGAAGGGGATATGGGGACTCCGGCCCCTCCCTTCGGGGTTTTATTTTGTTTACCAGTCACTATGAAAACAGGCCTCCTCGTACTACCGTGTTGCCACAGGCCCAAAGCTATAGGGCAAGATGATCATGGACTGAAACTTCTGAAACCATGAGCCAAAGTAAACCTTTCTTCCTTATAAGTTGTTTATCTCGGGTATTTTATTACAGCAACAAAAAGCTAACAACATACTGTCTCTATTAGCCTCCAGTAGAATGGGATTCCATGGTGGTAGGGCTTGTCTTCTTCCCTGCTCTATCCTCAAAGTTTAGAACAAAGGTTGGAGCTGGGCGTGGTGGTGCACGCTTGTAATCCCAGTACTTGGGAGGCTGAGACAGAAGGATCTGAGTTCGCGGCCAGCCTCAGCTACTCAGTGATGCCCTCCGCAAGTTAGTGAGACCGTTTCAAAATAAAGAATAAAACATAGGACTGGGGTATTCAGAGGTAGAACGCCCCTGGGTTCAATCCCCAGTAAGACACACACACACACACACACACACACACGAACAAAGGCTGGTATTTGGTGGTGGTTATTAAATATGTGCTGAGTGAATGAAGGAATCAAGGTCCTCCTGTACCCAGAAAAAAGCCTTACTATTTGCCATAATTCATACTGTGGTCCTTTGTTTTGAGAACTCAGAAATCTGATTTTGCCAGCACCATTTTTTGTTGTTATTGTTTTGTCTTTCAGGGCAAACTTATATTAACCAAGACAGACTGGCATATAAATCCCTATGCCAATTTATCAGTTTCCAGTGAGCAATTTAACTGTCATGTGAAGCCAGACTGCACTGATAGGATGTTGGAAAGTTTCTGTCTGTGGGCTGACATACATAGCACAGAGCATTAAAAATCAGGGTTTTTCCCCCCTCTAAAAACATGGAATACCAGAGCCGGGCGTGGTGGCGCACGGCTTGTAATCCCAGTACTTGGGAGGCTGAGACAGGAGGATCCGGGTTCGCGGCCAGCCTCAGCTACTTAGTGAGGCCCTCTGCAACTTCGTGAGACCCGGTTTCAAAATAAAGGATAAAATATAGGGCTGGGGGTGTAGCTCGGAGGTAGAATGCCCCTGGGTTCAATCCCCCGTACCACACACAAAAAAAAAAACCATGGAATACCAAACAAGGGGGAATTAGTTAGATGGCTTGTATATCTAAAAGCTCAGCTATTTAACAAATATTTATAAATACGTATGTTTTGTGTTCTGTGCTAGGTACTGAGGTTTCATGAAGGAGTACTATCAAGTACCAGTCCTTAAGGACTCACAGTGTAGTGCATAGGCAGACGATGAGCTGACAATGATGGTAAGTCAGTGTCAAAAGTATTCCTTTTAGGCTAGTTGCAGGGTGACATGGGAGGACTCAGGAGGGAATCTGAGGGCTGGGGGTCTCCTGGGTTCAATCCCTAGCACCTCAAAAAAAAAAAGGGAGAACTAAGCCTTGGGGATTCAGGTGAGACTCCCAGGAAATGGTGTTTTAGCAGAGTTGAAGAGTTAGCTAGGAATGGGGACAAGAGCGATCAGGACCACAAAGGTGCTGTGGGCAGAGGCTGCAGCCTGAGCAGAGGTCTGCAACCTCACAGAGCGGAGCTTTTTTTTTGCGGTACCGGGAATTGAACGCAGGGGCATTCTACCTCCGCGCTACACCCCCGGACCTATTTTTTATACTTTATTTTGAAACTGAATCTCATGAAGTTGCGGAGGGCCTCACTAAGTAGAGAGAGAGAGAGAGAGAGAGAGAGAGAGAGACAGGGAGAGAGAGAGAGAGAGAGCTGAGGCTGGCCGCGAACCTGGATCCTCGGGTCTCCGCCTCCCAAAGTACTGGGATTACAAGCGTGCACCACCACGCCCGGCAGAGCAGAGCTTTTTAAGAGCCACAAGTAGCTCGCCACAGCTGGAGTGAACCTGAGGTTGTGGCAGGGTGGGGTGAGAAGGCTGCAGATAGGGCTCCTGGACTTGGGTTTGGACTTTAGCCCTATGAAAACCAAGCGGGAGGCACTGAAGTTTTCGCTGGTCTGGGGAGGTGGAATTCATCTTTCAGGTTGCCAGACTGCAACCAATACTTTCATTCCTCTCTTCTGAGCTCTTTCCATGAACACGTGAGCAATGTCCACACTCCTGTTCCGTGAGCACACAGCCCTTCCTTTACCGACCCCCAGCTCAGTCTGCTGCTCTCCATCACAAGCTCTGCACTCCACACCCACCAAACCACCTAGTTTTCAGATTCACTCCCCACCTTTCCTTGTGTTTTTATTCCCCACACTCCTGCTGGTATCCGTACCCATCCCACTTCCAAAAAATAGACTGGATTCTCCTCCTCTTGGCATGGCATCTTGCTATGCTGCCCTGGCTGATCCTGAACTCCTGGGCTTAGACGAGCAATCCTCCTGCCTCAGCCCCCACAGTGGCTGGGATTACAAGAGTACATTGGGAGGAGTAAAATCAGCACTCCCGCCCCAATTCCTTGACAGTAGAACTTAAATGCTCTTCCTCTCTTTCTTCCAAACCAATCAAGGAAAAAACACCTACACACACATAATTCAGCTCCAAGATTAATTCTGACGGGCCTATGTCAGTGGTTCTCAACCAGTACCATCCAGTACTCACCCAGTACTCAACCAGTACTCACCTAGGGACACGGGTGTTGGGTGGAGAGAAAGAGGGTTTTTCTCAGTGTCACAATGCCTGGGGTGATGCTGATGATTAGTGAGAAGGGACCGTAGGTGCTAAATGCCCAAAAATACACAGCACAGTCGCGCATAAGAACTCCCAAAGGCCAGATAACACCAAGCAATCGTGACGCACCCATGTTCCTCGTCAGTTACGATTTTAGGGCTAGCTAGTGACAGTCCTGTGGGATGCTGTCGTCCTGCCTATCAATGTTATCTCAACTGTATATGACACTTGGAACTGCTACGGCCATCTTGTCCCTGAAACCAGTTTCTTCCCACTCTGTTTCCATCATTGATACCTCCATTTTCTGTGACCAGGTACTAAAGCAATTTTCACTTTCTAACCCTTAATCTTGTGTGTGTGTGTGTGTGTGTGTGTGTGTGTGTGGTACTGGGGATTGAACCCAGAGCCATTCTACCTCCAAACTACACCCCTACTCTACTTTTTTTTCTTACTTGGAAACAGGGTGGGTCTTGCAAAGCTGCTGAGAGCCTCACTAAGTTGCTAAAGTTGGCCTCGAACCTGCAATCTTCCTGTCTCAGCCTCCCAAGTACTGGGATTGTAGGCATGCACCACCATGCCCGGCCTAACCCTTAAAGTGACTATTCATTTAGGTTTACCTGTGAGAATCTGACTTTACTCCTATTCTCCCAGTTTAATGATTCATAGTACCCACTTTCACTTCCAAAATTCTTCTATGTTGTTGGGGATTTTTTGTTTGTTTGGTTGGTTGATTTTGGTATTTGTTTTGTTTGTTGTAACTGGGGCTTGAACCTAGGGGCATTCTACTTTAAGAACCACCCCAGCCCTTTTTCTTTTGAAACAGGGGTCTCACTAATATTGCTAAGGCTAGCCTTGAAACTTCAATCCTCCTGTCTCAGCCTCCCAAGTACTAGGATCACAGACTTGTGACACCATGCTTGGCTCCAAAGGTCTTCTATATTGTAGGATAGACTATATGTTCACTTATTCCCAACTGAATCCCGCTCACTCTGCCTCCACAAACTACCTCTAACCCAGGGGTCAGCAAACTATGGCCTGCAGGCTGTTTTTGTACCTGAGGGCTAAAAAGTTTTTTGCATTTTTAAATGATTGAAAAAAATCAACAGAATACTATTTTATGACAACTAAAATTGCATTTAATTAAAATTTCAGTGTCCATAAGGTTTCATCAGAACATAGCCAGCTTACTTGTTCAAGTATTAAACATGGCTTTCTTTTTTCAAAAGCAGAGTTGAGTAGCTGGGATACAGACCTGATGGTCCACAGTCCCGAAAATATTATATTTTACAGAAAATGTTTGCCAACCCCGGCACTACTGCCACTAGTTCTGAGCCTACTTACTTCATGCGCACACACAGTAGCCTACTTACTGGTCTCCCCTTCGTTTACCTCTTCAAGCGTTAATACACCTGGCTGCTAGATAATCTCTCTAGGAAGAGTTTTGATCTTTTCACTTGCCCCATCGGTATCTTCAGTGGTTCCACCAAAACCCAACAGTACTGTCCTATTCCTCGATCCTAAAGGCTATCCAACCTCGTCTCCTAGACTTTGCTCCTCTTCACTTAAAACCAAAATGGACTACCTTGTTTCCCTATCAGGCACTCCTGAGCTCACATCGTAAGCTTCCACTGCTGGTCTCCTCCGCCTCTCCTCCATTCCACCGGTTCCTCCAAGTTAACACGGAAAACGGTCACTCCCTTGATCCGCCTTCATTCACCAAACCAGGGGCGGAAGCTCAGAGACACAAAGCCAAGAGACAAGGGCCGGAGAGAGCCTGTCAAACGATGCATGCGCCAAGCAGGCGTGCCCCAGAACGAGGCTTCAGAGGTGACATCTAGGCTGGAATCTTAAGGATTCGAGGAGCCAAAGGAAAGGACGTCCCAAATACATAAAGCAGCTGTCCCTAAAGCTGACCCGGCGAACAGCAGGACCACCTCATCCTATCCACTCCCCTCCTGCCGCGGAGGTTACAGGGAATACCGCAACCTCTGGTCTAAATCCTACAAGAGCAGCCTCGGCCCCGACCACCGCGAGTGCACGGCTCGGTGCGGGCGACAGAGATGGCCGATCCCCGAGTCCAGGTGCGGCTCCGTGCACGGAGACGGGCAGGCTCCAGCTGGCCGCCAGGACTTCGGGGCGCTGCACGGGCGAGAGTGCCCAGCCCGCGCTCCCGGCGACGGCGGCGGCGCCCGCAGCTAAGACTATGACGCGGCCTCGCACCAGCCTCCAGCCCGCGCCCTGCACCCGGCGTCCCGGCCCGGGCAGCCTCGGCGCACCGGCAGCTCCGGGGCGCAGCGGCACCGGCGAGGCGGGAGTCGACGGGCGGGAACCCCGGGCCCGGCCGGGAAGCGATTCCGGGGCGCACGCGCGCTGCGGGGTCTCCGAGGGAAAGCGAGCGCGTGGCGCTCCGGAACCCACGCACGCGCCGTAGCGTCGCCCCGCCTTGCGCGCGCGTGCGCGGCCGGCGCAGCGTCCCGGCCCCGGACCCGCCCCCCTCCGTACTTCAGCCCTCCGACGCGCGCGGCCGGAGCGGGGAAGTGTGGGGCGAGGTGGGCGGGGCGTCGCGAGCGAGCGGGGCCTGCCCAGAAGGGCGGGGCCCGAGCGAGCCGACACAACGTTACCCGGTCGGCACCCAATCAGGAGCCGGCCTGGCCCCGCCCCCTCCGCTCACGCTATTGGCTGGGAGGCCGGGCTGGGCGGGGCCCGCCCTGGGTTGGGGAGGGCAGGGGGCGGGGAGGAGGAGGAAGGCGCTGGCGGGCAGTGATGGCGGCGAGTGATGGGGACGTGAAGCTAGGCACCCTGGGGAGTGGCAGCGAGAGCAGCAGCGACGGCGGCAGCGGGAGCCCGGGCGGCGCGGGAGCGGCGGCGGAAGGGGGCGGCTGGGCGGCGGCGGCGTTGGCGCTGGTGGCGGGGGGCGGGGAGATGCTGCTCAACGTGGCGCTGGTGGCGCTGGTGCTGCTGGGGGCCTACCGGCTGTGGGTGCGCTGGGGGCGGCGGGGTCTGGGCGCCGGGACCGGGGCGGGCGAGGAGAGCCCCGCCGCCTCTCTGCCCCGCATGAAGAAGCGGGACTTCAGCTTGGAGCAGCTCCGCCAGTTCGACGGCTCCCGCACCCCGCGCATCCTGCTCGCGGTCAATGGGAAAGTCTTCGACGTGACCAAAGGCAGCAAGTTCTACGGCCCGGGTGAGGAGGCGCTGGGGGGACCGGGGGGACCCCTCTGACGGGGGCCGCGGGCCAGCGCGCCCCGCTTGCAGTCGCCGGGACCTCGCGCCGGCCGCCGCGCCTGGGACAGCCCGCCCGACGCACACCCCGGCCGCGGGCGGCTCCAGCCTCCCCGGAGTCGGGGCCCCGGGGCGCCCCAGGACCGGCCCTCGGCGTTCACCTTCCTCCCAGCCCTTTGCTGCTTGCAGCTTTTGGGGGTCTGAAATGTCAAATTCTTGTAATTGTCGCCAGTCTAGCTGGCTTGCAACCTTTCCTGAGCTTTCTGGTTTCTGGGATGGGTAGGGGTAGGAGGGAGGGGAGATGTCTATAAAGTAGGGACCTGAAGTTTTAGGCCTTGTAATTCGCGGCTTTCTTTTATTTACACCCCTCCTTTTTTTTTCTTTTTTTCTTCTTCTTCCTTTTTTTTTTTTTCTTAACCACCGATCTTCCTTTTCCCTCCGTGTACAACTCCCCATAAGGCCACGTTTAGGGACACGTAGTTCCAAGTCCCAGCCCTCCGGTCTGTGGAAGTCCGGGCGTATAAGCAACACCTCGGACTTTTTTTAAACCAGTTTTGGTTCGAAGATGCTTTCCAAGATTAACACAGTATGTGGGATGAGGACAGACCAGAATGCAGATCTTATTAAGGACTGCCGAGGATATGCGCCCTGAGCGCTGGGGGTGGAGCTCCTATACCCAAGCAGGCGTGTCTGTCTAGTTTATTTTTGTTTTGTCTTTTTTCTTTTTTCCCACTTTATTTTTTCTTTCTCTCCTTTTTTTACTAGTAGAAAGGCAAGTATTCAAATACACGTTGATAAGGATTTGTTGTATTTTGCACTTAGAGCTGAGGAGAAAAAACTTAGGAGAGCTCTAAATTCACACCCCCCATCAACAGTTCTGCAAGTTAAAGATTTTTAGAAGTTTAATGTCAGAGACCCGTGTATGTAGAGTGGTTGATTTAGAAGCCTTTCTTTTACAGTATAGTTGTAACATACATTTCAGAGTATGCAAACTTCAGACTCATGGAACCTGTTGGTATCCCATAAAATTGAGCAACATCGTGCATCATGGTTGCACAGTGATTAATACTAAGCTTAAAAAAAAGTGACTACAGTAAGAATAAGTAATAAAGTTAGAGACCTAAAGTGACCTGTTTTTGGAAAGAGTACATCCAACCCTTAAAGTCAAGGGGGTGGGCAGTCTGGAAACAAACTGGTTTCCTTCTTGATTTCATCTGTTAGTACAGGAGATTTATTGACACTTGCAAATATACACTTCTGATTTCAGTGCTTCGGCTAGGTGATATTTTAGCAGTGCTGTGGTTTCTTGTTTGTTCATTGGAACAGAGATAAGAAATTGGGAGTTATAGGTGTTGATCTATTTGATTTATTTCTTGGTTGGTTGTATTTCTGTGTATATATAAATCTACATTCCATCCAACCCAGTCATAGATAACTTGTAAGGTATTGCTTCTGGCTATATAAATAAAAACACCAGTTTTATCCCTGCTTATATCAGCTGAAATGGTTAATACTTTTTTGTTGTTTATTTACTTAAGACATGCATGTGGGACAGGAGAATTAGACCAAAGTACAGTATTTCAGTAGACCAAATTCAATAATTTTTTAATCAAAGACTTACACAGTATTTTGTACCTAGTTGAAGCTTTTCCCCCACTGGTATTAGAATCTGTGTTCGGTGATTAGAATTTGTATACACGTTTACCTTTTTTAATGTAGAACTTCATTGAAAGATCTACCTTTATACCTCCTGTCTAAACTGACCATGAAGCAAAGTACCAGTACAAAGACTCCTGTTAGTCCTGACACATTATGCTGTGGTACAGGCTGAAAATAGCTAGGAGAGTCACAGACTTCATTTGGCAGCTTCCAGTGGTAAATGTTCTGTGACAGAAACTAAAAGTTAAGATAACAGTAATAAGCATAATGTAGATTGGTTTTGTGTGGCCTGAGCACTAAGGGAGTCCCTTACCCAACAGTGGAAAAGTCAGTTTTAGACAGGCTTCCCACCAGTTCCCAAGTTCTGATGAACTGCCTGAGAGTGATATTAAAAATCTCATTTTGAGTGTTGATCAACAACCTAATAGAGATATTTAGACTATTTTATTATTGAAAGGAACCTTAAAGATAGCCAGATCATCTTAGGGTTTAGAACATACTGATATTTCACATAAAATAGAAAATGTGGTAGCACTTTCCAAAAGTCTTAAAACCAAATTTCTGTCTACAAAACAAATATAAGTTAACTGTTGCTTTTTGTTTTCATCTATAAATAAATAATTTTGTTGTAGAAACAGTAATCCTTATCTGAAAATCTTAGTAACTTCAAAAGAATGAGCTGAGAGAGCTAGAAAACCTAGTTTTTATGCCTAGCCAATAACTACTCCCATTTCACAATCATAGCTTTAGGATTAAAGATTATTTTGTGAGATTTTCCCATAATGTTGAACATATTTTCTCTTAGTCATACATTTTAAAAATTCAGCTTTTTGTAAATTAAATAAAAATATGGTATTGACAAATGTAGTTAATACCAACTGTTTGCCAAAATGTGTTAACTACATTTGTCAATATTAAATTTAGTAACAGGTCAGGCCCTTGGCCAGCGTGTGAAGAAAGTGTGATCCTGTAAGAAACAATGAATAGGGAAGAAGAAAGGAAACCAGATTTGTTAAACCCTCTTATCAGATCCATTGATTTGTAATCTCCTCAATCGGTCCTTAAAGTTGCTAAATTTTCCTTGCCCTGCCTTATAGATGAGGAGCCTGAGGTTTAGGTAAATTGGCTTGGGTCACACAGATATATATATGATAAATCAAGATACATTTGACCACAAAGTTTATCTACATTTTCTAGTAAACTACATTTTGGGATAAACTTGTAAGGAATCTTACTGTTGTCTGTACCTTCCCTTGGTTCCCATAAGGATTAAAGCCTCAAACACCCTTTCCGAGTTGTGTGTGCCTGTAATCCCAGCTATTCTGTAGGCCAAGGCAGGATGATCACAAGTTCAAGGCCAGACTGGGCAACTTAATAAGACCCTGTCTCAAAATAAGAAGGGCTGGCGATGTAACTCTGTGGTGAGCGCCGATGGTTTAATCCCCAGTACCACAAATAAACACATTTTCATGGCTTTATGTTGTGCTGTCCAGTATGGTAGCCACAAACCAGAAATTGCTGAGTTAATATTGAAATTGATCTGGACAGCCAGGCGTGGTGGCACATGCTTGTAATCCCAGTACTTGGGAGGCTGAGACAGAAGGATTGCAGGTTTGCAGCCAGCCTCAGCTACTTAGTGAGGTCCTCTGCAACTTAGTGAGACCTTGTATCAAAAATAAAGAATAAAAAATAGGTCTGGCAGTGTAGTTCGGAGGTAGAATGCCCCTGGGTTCAATCCCCAGTACCACAAAAAAAAAAAAAAGAAAAAGAAATTGAGCTGGGCATGGTGGCACACACCTATAATCCCAGTACTTGGGAGGCTAAGACAGGAGGATCGCAGGTTTGAGACCAGCCTCAGCAACTTAGTAAGAATCTCAGCAACCTAGTGAGACCCTG
>PVJS01054333.1:0-12998 GCA_004027185.1 Glis glis
AATGTACAAGGGCTGTTCCTCTAAGACATTCTCTACCTAGTGTCATCAGCCCCATGTCAAATAAGATAATTCTTAAACACACTGCTGAATTTGAAGTCTGTGACTCTGCTAAATATTGCTTTGTTCTTCTAGGAGCTCAGGACCCACACAATTCTACAGCCTAAAGCTTACTGTGGTCCCACAGTCATTAAAGTAGTAAGCTAATGGTTAAAACATACTTCAAGATTTTTGTTTCTTTATTTGTCTTTTTTTTTTTTTTTGCAGTACCGGGGATTGAACGCAGGGGTGTTCTACCTCCACGCTACACCCCCAGCCCTATTTTTTATACTTTATTTTGAAACCGGGTCTCACGAAGTTGAAGAGGACCTCGCTAAGGAGAGAGTTTATTTGTCTTTTTTGAGGTCTAGAATATTAAATCAATTTCAATAAGCAGTGACCCAAATTTTATTCATGTTCTAGCTAAAGTCAAAAAGAAAATAAAGCTTTAAAAATATGTTGAAATTCTTGAGATGTTATCAAGCATTTTATTCTTGCTAATATCATGGGAATATATTAAAATAGTTCAGGGAAAAAATCCTTAAGCATGATACAGTTAAAGTTTAAATATTAAGCAATCAGCCAAGTAGTTTGACAAAGTTCATTATAGTAAGCAACAAATTTACGTTATTTAAAAAATGCCCATGAATTTAGACTTTATAATTTTTCTAATTAGTGTCTGCTCAAGAAAAATGATTGGCAAATGGCAAATAATGTTGGTTATTTGCTTGGAGTGTCAGTACAAATTCACTACGTTTATCAAATAATTACATTTTAAAAGAGGGAATGTGTGGATTCAATGTTATTATTTCTTGATTTGTTCCTTCTTTCCAGCTCTCTACTGATTATTTATGCATAATTACTATTCTCCTAGTTTACCAAAAAGGAAGAAATATGACAAAAAGCCTAACTCTTTTGGAAATATAAACAATCAGTGGCATTATTTTAGGTCGTAGGTCATAACTCAGTAGAAAGGATTGGAGGTCACAACATATACATTTTCCTTTATTATGATTCTTTATCAAGTAGAATAAGAAAAGACTTATTTTTCATCCAATACTTATTTTCTAGAAAGTAAATTTGAACATGACTAAAAGTTATTAAAATATGTATTTTGATTTAAAACCATGTGTATTTTGCAAAATTTGTACTGTGTGAAAATTGTTAAATTAAAAAATCAAACAGATAAAATGTTGCTATGTTTCATTGCTCTATTTTCTTGATTTTCATAGTCACCATTTTTTACTTATTTCTGTTCAGCACACTCCTAAAAAAGATACCATTTGATCTTGGCAAAGTATGAACCTCACCCTTATTTCAGTTATTTTTTTAGGTTAATCTCACTTACTTTTATTTTTGAGTATGTGTTTTAAAGCATTATCTTAAGTTAAAGCCACTCCTTCCTTACACTGAATTAATGGGATTTATTTGCCCTGAAGGACTGAAAGCCAGGGAATATTTGGATTTCTTCCCATACCACACTTTCTCCAGAAGTTGTTTAGATGCTTAGACTTTCTGTTGTTTTAAGGATTAGGTTCCAAAAGTATTGCAAGGTATACGAGGTTTTCATAACCTAGTCTAACACTGACATTTGCAGAATCATGTCCCATAGTTTCAAATTAAATACATTTCAATCTAGTCTTATTAAACTTTGAAGAGAATTTTTTTCCAACACTGTACCTTGCACCATTATTTTCTACCTTTTTTATTCAGTGAATTCAAGAGAGATGTTGTCCGATCATGTCTATCACTATATCGAGTCTATAGGAGAGTTACCTGGTTCAAAGGAAAAGCTTGATCAGTCATAGAGAATTCACATAAAAAATATCTGTAAAATGAATGAAAGTATAATAATGTTCCTGATGTGTTTCCTATCTCCTATAGAAAGGTAGGGTTCAGATGTCTCCTCCATGTTACTTTTTTCACTCCCTTTCTCTCTCTCTCGCTCTCTCTCTATCTCTCTATCTCTCTGCTTCCCAGTTTCTCAGCTGCCAGGAGCTGAGAAGCTGTCCTCCGCCACATATCCTGCCACCATTATGTTTCTTCCTTGGAGCTGGCCAACCGTGGACTGAACCTCTAAAACCATGAGCCAAAATAGATCTTTCCTCCTCTAAGTTATTTCTTGTCAGGTATTTTAGTCTCGAAGATGAAAAGCTGACTAATACAATGATATTCTAATTTCTTTGGCTCAAGCTCTACAAAACATCATAAAGTCATGAGTTAACAAGGTAAGTAATGGTGGTGGCAGAAAACACTGGATGCAATCTGAAGATACTTACTTACTACAATTGGCATGACTTGACTAGCAATTAGATATACAGAGAATGAAACCCTATGACAATTCCTTTTTTTGACCTTCAGTGATTTTCAATAAGAAAGGAAATTTAGGAAGATAACCATATTTGCAGTGATTAAATAATTAATTCAATTTGTTGAAATAATGGATTTGAAGGTCCTATTAGCTATTATATATTTTAGTTTGAAATTCAGTAGAGAAATCTAGACTAGAATTTAATATTCATCCAAAGTACAGTTGATAGCTAGAGTCATAAAATTAAAAAGGTCACCTAGGGAGCAGGTAATATGAGATTAGGGCCAGAAATGAACCCAAAAGATTATCGCCATTTTAAAGATAGGATAAAGATGACCCTGGAAAAGAGACTTTATTAGAGAATGTATTATTATATATAAGCATTTTAAAAAATATTGAAACCCGGTTCTCATTTATGGGAGTTGATTTCATCTCTGTAAAAGATTAGTCAAACCAGCTTTAATTCCCATTCTGCTGTGTCATTAAAAGAAGAACTTGGAAAGTATCTGAGAAATATTAATGACTGCCAGGGTTTCTTTTTCTGATTACCAGATACTCAGTTCACTTTCCTTTCCAAACAGAAATCCTTCTCAGCTTTGCTCAAGAAAGACAGTCTAGAACTCCCTACCAGCTCAACATGCAGGATCTCTGTTAGTATCCCTTCTCAGGAATAATGGAGGGGGCTCTAGTCCCTTACACTGATCCTCTTGGAAATAACAAAGAAAAAAGACAAATTGTTTACCTCACATACTCAATTTACAATGTGTAAATAGGGTTAGGATTGTCACAAAGGGCGCTCACACACAGAAAGGAAAAGAAGGGGAAACAGGACAGCAACATAGATTCTAACACCTGCAGGGCAGATGATCCTGACAACCCCTGACCTGGGAGAAGATACTTTTTGTCCAGACTCAATTCTTGTCCCTAAGGAAAGGTAGTCCTCAGTTTATTGTTCTAGGAGGATCTTCCTTTTCTTTTTCTTTTTTTTTTTTTTTGAACCCAGGGGCATTCTACCTCCGCGCTACACCCCCGGCCCTATTTTTTTTTTTGTACTTTATTTTGAAACCGGGTCTCACGAAGTTGCGGAGGGCCTAGGTAGAGAGAGAGACAGGGAGAGAGAGAGAGAGAGAGAGCGCCCGCGCGCTGAGGCTGGCCGCGAACCCGGATTCTCCGGTCTCCACCTCCCAAAGTACTGGGATTACAAGCGTGCTCCACCACGCCCGGCAGGATCTTCCTTTTCTATTGTCCTTCCTTGACCACAACACAGTTGAGTGCTATGACTTGTACCCTCTTTGAGAATTGAACTTCTTTCTTCCTGTAAAATGTCAAAGACCCAATTATTATTATTATTATTGTTATTGTTATTGTTAGTAGTAGTAGTAGTAGTAGTAGTAGTAGTAGTACTGGGGATCGAACCCAGGAGTATTCTACTTCTGATCTATACCCCAGCCCTATTTTATATTTTATTTTGAAACAGGGTTTTACTAAGTTGCTGAGTCTGGCTTCAAAGCTGTGATCCTTCTTTCTCAGTCTCCCCAATACTAGGATTACAGGCATGCTCCACCACACCCGGTCCCAATAATTGTTTTATTCCAAAAAATACAATCTTTTAATTTTGACTAGTGCTTCTTTAAGGCAGAACACCTCTCTAAAAGTTGATGTCTTACCTATTTAATTCAAGTCAGCAACTTGTGCCAATAGCTACATTGTGTGATTTTATAGATAAAATTTTTAAATTTGCCATATTTCTTTGCTTTCTATCCTTCCTCATTCTCCAAATTCTCACTCTTATGCTTTCAAGCTAATAATGTGTACTTTTGTCCTGCTAAGCTTTGATGAGAGAGGCATAGCCTTTCTCTCTTTCCCTGGAGCCATTTTGTCCAGATGAAAAGATTTGCCATGTACCCCCTTAGCTATGCAGAGTTTTAATAATGAGTAAAAGGGCAAACATTGTTTTATTCTCTGCCTTTAAGCAAAAATTTTATAAATTTAAAAATTTTATAGTTCACTACTTGGCATTATGATATAGTTACATTTTCCAAACCTTTAAGTTCATAAATGTTTTACTTCTTTTTTCTTTTCTACTTGGAAATGTTCAGTTCTTTTTGAAATCATCTCTTTCTTTTAAGATCTTGCCAAATCTACCCAATGACATCAACACAAATTACTAAAATTTTATTTTCTAATGTCCCTTGGATCAACATTACCTGGCTTCTAAGGTATGATCAGGGACATATTTATAATTATTTCACCATTGCGCACATGAGATCACTTTCAAATCAGTTTCCTCATAGTTCAGCACAAGGCCCCTTGCAAATGACACACTTTTAAAAATTTTGTTTGACAATTCCCCATATCTGCATAGTAATTTTTGTATTAATTATATCAGGTCCATTTATGCTGTGGTTAAAAAAATAGAGAATTCAACAATGACTTAAATTATGGGTAACAAATCCTTTATGTAAGCCAAGTGGTTTCCTACGTTTTTGCCCCAAACAAAATTGAAGCGGGAATAAGTTAAATTACCATCAGATAAATCATTTTGTATGAGGTTTAAAGACAGGTCAGAATAAATTCAAAAGTACTTCATAGAAATGCAATTTGTAGAGTCAAGCCTACCTTCCAATGGGGACATGACTTCAGAGAGAGGAAGACAATCAGTCTAGGTCCATAGTCCTCTGGGTGAGGTGCTACACAGAGCTAGCGCAATTGCTTAGGCAGAATGACTGTGCTGCAAATTATACACCAATTGTGGATTTGCAAAACATTCATAAACAGTTCATCTTTAAATAGTAACATTATTTTTTCTTGGAAGCATGTTCACAAATTAAACTTTGAAGAAATTGAAAAGTTGCTTTATTGAAAACCAGGAGTCACATTTAAGACCTTCTATCGCCCATCATTTTACATTCTAGAAAAGGTTAATAACACTGGAAATTAACACTAATGAGAGTTTTTATGTACAATTCCAGTCTCCTTCCTATTTATTTCATTTGCATTTGTGCACTGAGCTTGAATAAAGATAAATGATACCTGAAAATCAATATTGTCTTTCCATGTGGCATCATAAACCTAGCTCCCTGATGAGCTACTCTGGTAGGGAAAGAAGGTGCATTGGTAGAAGTCACCTGAAATTAATGTCACACAATGATTATGTTAATTATTATTTGTTTGTAATGTATGCTAGGTAATTACAAATATTCAAATGCCATTAATGAGACACTTTTACAAATCACTTAATGAAGACTTGTTGCCTTTTCATAGTTGTTTAATGTTTCATTGCTGCTACTCATCAGTAATGTTCTCTACATTAGTCTCCTGAGTGGTAAGGACAAATAGTTGCATCACCTGTCTGAGTGGTGGCAGAGCTGAAGCACAATGAAGTTCCATGGGTGATCCAAGGCCTCACAGTCACTGGAATGAAAATGTCTTTTTCTCATCACTTTGTTCTTCATGATACATAAGACTGTTCTTTAAATATATAATTACTTGCAAGTTGAAATACAGTTGCAAAAAAGAAATGTATGTGAAATATATGTGTTCTGTTACACAAAGTTCATAATAATGTTTATAAGAATTCCGTTTTAAGTTGGAATTTCCTTGAAGACAAAAATATTTCTGGGAAGCAGAATTAAAATAGAATAATTGAGGGGATTTAAAAATATTAAATAATTAATATATTCCTCTGTAATATTAAATGTTTGCAATTTAATAGCCTTTACAAGGCTATTAAATATAATGATACCTACTGTCTGGTATTCCTGCCCTGTTTGGTCCTCTCTCAAACTGGATGGGGAGGACTAGGGTAACCACTATGATATTAAAGATGATATGGTATATCCTCCAAGTTCAATCATAGAAAACATGGCAGTGTTCCCTTTGTTCTCAGTTCATTTGCTTTGAGAGAATCCAGCTGCCATATAGGAAGGATGCTCAAGTATCACTATTAGGAGGGCCACCTGACAAGGAATTAAAGCCTTCTGGCCTCAGCCAGAAGGGAGCCCTTCTTTCCAGAGACATTGCATGAGTCCTCTTGGAAGGGGATCTTCTTGTTCAAATTGTGCTTTCACATAGCTTCAGCTCTCAACCACATGTGGACTGCACCCTCAGGAGAGTCCCTGAGTCTCAGTCCCTGAGTCCCTGAATCATCCAGATAAGCTGCTCCTGAACTTCTGATCCACAGAAACTGTGAGAAAATAAATAATTGCTATTTTAAGCTTCTTTCTCTTAGAGGCATATTGTTCTATAGCAATAGTAAATGTGGATCATTCTAATATTCCTCAAGATACCAACATTTCACTATGTAGACACTAACGCTAATTTTTTTGCATGTGTGTGTGGTACTGGGGATTGAATCCAGGGACGTTCTATCTTTGAGCTACACCCCAGCTCTATTTTATTTTTTATTTTGAAATAGGGTCTCTTGAAGTTGCTGAGGGCCTTGCTAAGTTGCTAAGGCTGGCCTCAAACTTGTGATCTCCCTTTCTCAGCCTTGCAAGTACTGGAATTAGAGGTGTGTGCCACCACACCCTGCTGGATGTTATTTAAGTTTGGAAAAGGAACACCTAAGGAAAGTAGAGGTTCCTGAGCATGGAAGACTCAGGGGAAGCTGGCCTTGAAGAACAAGGGCAGCTGAATGGGAGAGTAAGGAAAGAAAAATTCCAAGCAAAGCCAACAGAGTATGTGCAACCACCAAATAATGAAACTGTGTGGTCCTAACAGGAAACGTGAAGAAGGTGATTGCAGTTGGTGAAGCTAGCGTTTCCTGTGTGGGTGAAGTTGGTGAACCTAGAGAGATGACCAAGTGAACCATAATAAAGGGCTTTCCTCATGTGGAAGACAAGCTAAGGACTGAGAGCTTAAATCTGAAAGATCTGAGCTGTCATTAAGGCTTCTAAGTAGGAGAATGAGTGAAATTTTAAAGTGAAAACCAATTAGAAGATGACTGCAATAATTCTAGCAATAAGTAATAAAGGTGGATTTAAAACAAGGGTTAAAGAATATGGAGACTGCAGAAATACTGAGGAAATACTTCCCATTGGACTTAGTGGAATTTTAGTTTGTGATTGAAGGAGAGTGGAGGCTTATAAATTCTATTGCAAACAAATAATTTTTCAATGATTTCCCTTTGACCTCATTATCAGGGCAGGTCAGGCCAGTGTTAATTGGTCCTATTGGCTTTTATACTCTGATTTCCCTCTGCCCAGCACCCATTTTGCCATATGGCACACTGGAAGTCACTGTAACAGATTGTTCACATGCAGACAATGCACAGCAGATAGTGCATTTCTCAAAGCCATGAAATCTATATTATTTTCCTTTTAGTTATGAAATTTCAGAACTACATATGCAATTGTTATGCTTTACTGGCATGAACTAGATTAAAACCCATCTTTAAGCCTTGATTTACAAGCTATTTACAAGAATAGAGAATACAGGAAAATAAGCAGTTTTGAATGTGTGGCGCTGTTAATTTTGAACTGTGTGAAATATCCAAGATGAGTCAATAGGTGATCACTTTATATTAAGTGATAAAAGGGATAAGGAAGCTTCTTGGAATATCTTAAAGAAGAGTAAGCAGCTACTGGGAAGTAAGAAGGAAATCAAGAAGTTACATCATTAAAGAAGTTGTGTTTAAGAAAGAAGCAATAATCAAATAGGAACACATATAGACTGTTGGTGGGATTTAAAATTAGTGCAGCCACTGGCCGGGCGTGGTGGCGCACGCTTGTAATCCCAGTACTTTGGGAGGCAGAGACCAGAGGATCCGGGTTCGCAGCCAGCCTCAGCTCTCTCTCTCTCTCTTTCCCTGTCTCTCTCTATCTCTCTCTACCTAGTGAGGCCCTCTGCAACTTCGTGAGACCCGGTTTCAAAATAAAGTATAAAAAAATAGGGCTGGGGGTGTAGCGCGGAGGTAGAATGCCCCTGGGTTCAATCCCCGTTACCACAAAAAAAAAAAAAAAATTAGTGCAGCCACTATGAAGATCAGTTTTATGGAGAGCCCTCATAAAACTGGTAATGGAACCACCATATGATCCAGCTATACCATTCCTGGGTATCTTTCCAAAGGAATTGAAGTTAGAATATTAGAGTGATACATGCATATCCGGGTTTATAGCAACACAATTCAAAATGGCATGGGATATGCACACAATGGAATTCTACTCAGCAATAAAAAAGAACAAAATTATGTCATTTGCAGGAAAATGGATGGATCCAGAGAATATTATGCTAAATGACATTAACCAGCCACAGAAAGTGAATGGTCATATATTTTCTCTCATATGTGGAAGCTAGGGAGAAACCAGGATACAAGAGAGATGCTAGATAATGGAGGAGAAACGCCAGTGGAGTGATGAGGGGGGATCTAGGGGAGGGTGGTGGTGGGGGGAAGGAGAATTGATGAAGAAAACACTTTCATTGATGTTATGTACCTATAAGAAATTATCAATGTCAATCTTAATATGTACAGGGAAGGGGAGGGAGGGGGTGGGAGCCGGGGGAAAGCTTACCAAGTGCTATGGGCATATATGTATCTATCACTCTGAACTTCATTATGATGTAAGATTACAATGCACTAATAAAAGTATATTTAAAAAATAAGCAGGAAGAAATGGCAATGACAAACAAAGCTAATATTTACTTTACATGTACATGCTTATATTCTTATCAAGTGTTTTCAGATATTACCAAATTTAATGGTTACAAAAAGCTATGATATAGGCACTATTATTTTCCTTATTGAATATAGTGACAAACTATAGTACAAAAAGGGAAGATAATATTGCAAGTAAGTGGTAGAGCTTAAAGTCACTCTGCATTGTGTAATTCCAAGTTTAAACACTCATATTGTAAAACATTCAAATTATATAAAAATGAAGCAAACTTTGGCAATTAAGAAGTAACTGATAATCTTACCAACCAATGATGTATTAGCATCTATTGCTGCATTAAAAAGTAGTCTTAACACCCACTTTGTGGTTGAAAACAATCAACATTTATGATTGCACAGTTCCTAGTGGTTAGAAACGGCACAGTGGCTTAGCTTGGTGCCTCTGGCTCAAGGGCTTTCATGAGGTTGCAGTTAAGTGGTTGGTTCTGGCTGGAGTACTCTCATCTGATTACTCCTGTAGGAGGTGGGGAGATCCACCTGCAGTGTCTTTGATGTTGGCCTCTGCACGGGGCTTTCCGACAACATGTCAGCTGCCTTCCCTTAGGGTGAATGATCTAAGAGAGTGGGAGTGAACACCCAAGATGAGGCAGGAATAGTGGGCATCAACTTAGAGACTGCCAAGCAAAAATAGTATCATGATGTTTCATAAAGAGAATAATACCAAAATAAGTACATTTAAATATTTATATATACATTATTTATGTGTGTGTGTATATATATATGTATATATACTCAAATGATATATGTGTAAATATGTACATAAGATATTTTGATAAGTGTATATATATATTTATATGGAGGCTGTGAGGGAAGGATCTTTTCCTGACCCATCTCTCCTTGGCTTAGACATAGATTTTTGTGTTTTTCTTCCGTGAATATCTTTTTAAGGACACTCATCATATTGAATTAGGTTCTGCCTAGTTGTTTCATTCTAGCTTATTTCTATAAAAATAATGTCTCCAAGTACAACCACCTTTGAGGTTAAGATACCAACATATGAACTGGGGGGCATGCATAGGCCCATAACACTTAGTCATATGAATAAATATATACATGACTAAATGGTGTGGAATAATAAGTTCTCCAACTCAAGAAAATGCCAACTAATAACTATCACGTATTAGAGGAGAAACCTATTAAATTAAGTGAAACAAGTTAACATTCACCTAGTTGCCTCTTGATGAGGGGCATGGAAGCCCATACACCACTTCTTAATATCCCTATCATGGTTGTATAGCTTAAATATTAACAAGCAGAAAAGCTAGCAACTCAGATCTAGGTAAATTTTTAAAGACTACTTACTTGTGTTCTTCAAAAATATCAGGGTATAAGAAACAACAACAACAACAACAACAACAACAAAAGAATCTCTTGTTAATTGAAGGGGACACAAGCTATAAGCAATCCTGTACTAGAACCTTGATCTATAATGGCCACTGTTGGAACCATAAGCAAAATTTGAATGGGATCTATAGATTAGATGTCCATGTTAAGTCAATGTTAATTTCTCAGTATGGAGAGTTTTATTGTGGTTATTCGAGAGAGAGCTTTTCTTAGGAAAAATATGGAATCCTAGAGACTCAGTGACTAGCATTTTGACTAATGAAAAAAGTATAAATGTGGAAAAATCCTGGATAATTGGATGAGAGAGAATTGCAGATATGGAGATTCTTTGTACTACTCTAAAATGTTTCTCTAAGGCTGAAATTATTTTAAAGCAAACCCTTATCCCCCAAAATTACACAAAAAGCAGCCCCTTTTTTGAAGTACTGGGGATTGATCCCAGGGCCTTGTGTATCTGGGCAAATACTCAACCACAGAGATATATTCCTAGCCCATCCAAATACTTTCTATAAAAATTCCAAACTTTGAAGAGAGAATCTACTTCCCACTCCCTGATCTCAAAGTTAGTAGATCCTCCTGTTCACCACCCACACTCCCTGCAATGTATTTATATTTTCTATCTGTTATATATCTTGGATGCATATGTTACATAAAATATACAGTGTTGATTTAAATGTGTACTTTTTAATTGCATTTTGCTATAAATCACTTACAGTGTTCTGTCATTTAAAGACACAACATGTATCTCAAGCTCCATTCGTATTGTATGTCCATCTAGTTCACTGTTTTTAACTCTTAGACTGTATTTCATCATTAGCATATTTAATATTCTTATTATATATTTACTTATATGTAATATATGTTATATATTATACATTTACTCATATATACTATATGTACTTATATATTACATATAGTATATTTATATATATAGTTATCATATATGTATTTTGAGGGGGCTCCTGGAGGTTGAATCCAGAGATATTCTTCCTCCAAGCTACATGCCCAGCATTATTTTATTTTTTATTTTGAAACGGGATCTCACTAAGTTGCTGAGGGACATCGCTAAGTTGCTGATGCTGTGTTCAAACCTGTGATCCTCCTGTCTCAGCCTACAATATTCTTATAATGTGTTCTAGTGATGGACAACTAGGTTGCCTCCAATTTCCAACTAACATAGAACAACCTTGGGTGAACAGACTTTTGTATATCTACTTAGTAATCTGTGTGACAATTTCTCCAGGACATTAGAATTCCTAAATTACAAGCTGCATGTATCATTATTTCTCTAAATATTAACAAACTTATTTCCAAAATGGCTACAGTAAAGAACCTTTGCTAGATTTTAATGTTGCAAATACTTTGTCTACTTTGTCTATGATTTACTCCATTAAACTGAAACCCTTGACTTTGTAATATTCTTATCAATAAACTTTTCTTAAAAAATGTGGGTTTTGTTCAGGTAGCTCCTTATTCCTGAGTTACAAAAATATTTATTTTATATTTTCTCCATTATAAATTATTACCATTCACCTTACTATCTAAATCATAGAGTGCCCTTTTAAATATTATGAAAGCTTGAGATTCAACATATTTCCACATAATGAGCCAGTTTTTCCATCACTGTCCCTTGAAATTTCAAAGGAAAAATATTTATGATTTGTTAACAAAGGCCAAAAATGGATATCTTTCAGCAAGCCTTACAAATTTAAAGAGTAAGTAGGAGCCGGGCGTGGTGGTGCATGCTTGTAATCCCAGTACTTTGGGAGGCAGAGACCGCAGGATCCAGGTTTGCGGCCAGCCTCAGCTCTCTCTCTCTCTCTCTCTCTATCCCTGTCTCTCTCTCTCTACTTAGTGAGGCCCTCCGCAACTTCGTGAGATCCGGTTTCAAAATAAAAGTATAAAAAAGAGGGCCGGGGGTGTAGCGCAAAGGTAGAACGCCCCTGGGTTCAATCCCCGGTACCGCAAAAAAAAAAAAAAAGAGTAAGTAGGAGTCGATGGACACTACCTAAGTATGATCAAATCTTAACCAAAGTAAACAAACATGAAAGACAACAGCACTAAAGAAATATCAGAGAAAGTTACCTTTCAAATTAGTAATAAAAGATGGATACTACTGTATTTTTTCGTACTATTCATGGCTCAGATTTTACAGACTATTGCATATGATATGAAAACCAAATAATTCATATTGAATAAGAAAATAATGTTTCTTACAGTTGATATGATTGCACACATAGAAAGTACAATAACAATTAAATTAGTAAAATGACTGGCTATAAAATAAACCTATAAAACCACCAGCTTTTATCTTTGTTAAAAAATAGCAATGAAGGTAGAACTATATATCCTTTTTAAAATAGAGAAGAAATTAGGAATAAATATGAAAATATGCACATATGCATGCGTTTTTAACCTAGATTTAGTCATTTCACAGTGTATGCATTTATATATATACATATATATATCAAAACAATACATTGCAGCCGGGCGTGGTGGCGCACGCTTGTAATCCCAGTACTTTGGGAGGCAGAGACCGCAGGATCCGGGTTCGCGGCCAGCCTCAGCGCTCTCTCTCCCTGTCTCTCTGTCTCTCTGTCTCTCTCTACTTAGTGAGGCCCTCTGCAACTTTGT
>PVJS01054334.1:0-13007 GCA_004027185.1 Glis glis
CGGTCTTCGCCTCCCAAAGTACTGGGATTACAAGCGTGCGCCACCACGCCCGGCTTGTTGTCATTTATTTTTATATGCACTTATTTGTGCATTATAGTCTCACATCATAATGTAAATCATGTTGACAGTGACATACATGCACACAGCACTTGGGCCCCCCCACCGTGCCCCAACTTTAACTTTCAGTCTTTTTTTTCTTTTTGGGAGTATACTGGGGACTGAACCCAGGGACATTCTACCTCCAAGCTACACCCCCAGCCCTTTTGATGTTTTGTTTTAAAACAGGGTCTTGCTAGGTTGATGAGAGTCTCACTACTTGCTGAGGCTGTCCTCGAACCTGCTATCCTCCCGTCTCAGTTTCACAAGTACTGGGACTATAGATGTGCACCACCACGCCTGCCTTTATTTTTTTATTTTGAAAAAGGGTCTTGCTAAGTTGCTGAGGTCTACCTATGATCTGCACCCCAGCCCTTTTTATTTTTTGAGACAGGATCTCCCTAAGTTGCCGAGGGTCTCTCCAAGTTTCTGAGACTGGCCTCTAACCTTCAATCCTCCTGTCTCAACCTCCCAAGTACTGGGATGACAGGTGTGCTCCAGGCTGTAACTTTCAGTTTCGAGTTACATAATCTCTGGGCTTCCCTACAGCTTTCCCCTCCCCGATCCTGAAGTATTTACACAGCAACCCTACCCACAAAGCACCCACGTGACAGCTTTGCCCCTGTTTGGAGGATGTGGATGACTGTGACCCAAGCTCTTCCTCTCTAAGACCCTTTTCAATAGGGAACAGAGTCAGCCTATGTGACAATCGAGAACTCAGGGTGGCCTTTGTGATGCCTCATGCACCCCCACCCCTGTCCCATAAACAGTCTTCTGATGAATAATGGCCCTTCCTTTTCCTTTCCCACACATCTATCATCTGGCCGACACGCATACACCCCCCTTCCAGAAATCCCAGGGCTATTTCAAAAGCTTTTTGAGAAACTACTACTGCTTTCTTGACCTTATGTGATTTTTTTTCCCAAAGGTGCATCAATCCTGCACTAAGAAGAACGTCCCCACCCTGTCCCTGTCCCCAGCAGGGCATAGTGGCGCACACCTGTAATCCCAGTACTTGGGAGACTGAGACAGGAGGATCAAAGGTTTGAGGCCAGCCTCAGCAACTTAGCGAGGCCCTCCGCAACTTAGTGAGACCTTGTTTCAAAATAAAAAATAAAATAGGGCTGGGAGTGAGGCTTGGTGGTCGAATGCCCTTGGGTTCCATCCCCAGTACCACACGCAAAAAAGGTCCCCCCAAAATAGTCCTGCTTAATCCCCCCTCGCTTCCTCGCTCATGTCTTCCCTTTACATGACTCAGGTGCCAAAGCGAAAGGACGACTCAAGTATAATTTTAGAAATTATTTATTTCAAACATTTACAATTTTCACTTTAAATGCAAAATAGCTGATAAAAAGGAAAAGCATTTTTAAAAATATCATTCTGACTGACTATACAGACATCAACCTTTGGTATTTGCTTTGTGGTACTGGGGGGGGGGATCCCTTAAAACTATTATTTCTCTCCAGAAAAGTGATGTCAAGTTCAGGTATTGTACTTAACAGACGTGATCTCTCTCCAGCAAGGTCTCTCTATTAATTAGCAGCCTTGCTACAAGCTGTTCCAGTCCTTTCCTTCCAAAGTAGATCTTTGTCCGAGCATATGTTTGTAAGGCCAACCATGTTCCTTAATAATCATTAGGGTTGCCATAGAAACTCCCTGGAGCTGGCGCCCAGCCACCCCAGGGATGCGAGGCTGGAAGGACGTTTGGGGGATGCTCAGGAGCTCCTGGCACAAGACCAGAGCCAGCAGGCCTGCACACCCCGGCCACAGCCCCGTGGCAGGCCACTGCATGGGAAGGGACCACGGGCTGCTCCTCCTGCTCCAAATTAAGACAGATTTCTCACCAACCCCACCTGGAGCTGGGCGTGGACATCTGTCCCAAGTCCCAAGTACCTTCAATGAGACCTACAGCTCAGCACCAAGGCAGATGGGTGTGACATTCCTGAATAGTCTTCAGGAAGCCCACAAACCGTGGCCAGCCTGCCCTGCTGGGCTCTGGTACACGGGCTCCCGACCCAGTCCAGCCCGCAGAGTCCACACCTGACCTCCGTGACCGATGTCCTTTCTCCCAAGAGAGCGGGGAAATGGTGGTGTCTCGGCGTGAGCTTAGGGCCCCCTCTGCAAGGGTGGGATCCCCACAGAGCAAAGCATGTCATGTCTCCAAAGACCTCCTCACACGTCTGATGCTACCCCCTTGACATATTTTTTAAAACATTTCATTAATGCTACAAGAATGATCACTTTACACCTCCATCCAGCAGGTTTCCAACTATGCCCATCTACAGGATAGGCTGTCCTGTTTCAACCGTCTCTGTTCCATTTCACATCTGACCACGTGTCTGGTGGCTGCAGGTGTCGGATGAGAGACAGCGGCAGCTCATGGGCTGTGGAAACCCACAGAACGCGTGGACAGAACGTGTTTAGCCAGCACAGATTCGAGGACAGAGAAAGCTTAGGACTGTGCCCAGAGAGGACAACACTTTCCTTCATTGATTCTAGCTTATAAAAAATAAAGGCGAAAAAATCTGTCTTTGATACAAAAGAAGGAGGGAGGGAGGGAGGGAGGGGGAGAGAGAGAGAGAGAGAGAGAGAGAGAGAGAGAGAGAAAGGCAGTTCCGTTACAATAATAATGAAAGCAATAACAACTTGGAGATGAAAGCTGCCTAGCTCTCAGAGGTAATGAGCTACCTGGATTTCACACCTTCCGCCAACACGGCTCCGCCTGGCTTTGGTAATATTATGTGTGGGCAAAACCATGTAAAGAATTAAAGAACCATGGGCGCCGACCACCTTTTCTCGTGTGAATCCTCGTTTCTCATATTTCCCTTTCACAGCATTTTGTTGTTCCTGAGTCCCAGAAGCTTTACAGTGCAGAAAAAAAAAAAAAAAAGGCCACCAACACCTGCTTGATTTTTGGCAACTTATGATGTGTTGCCTAGGCAGCAACAGGGTCTAAAATGTACTAAGCCAGCGATGTAAGTCACAACTTGCTCATGATAGTAATCCCTTAGCCAGGCGTGGTGGTGCACACCTGTAATCCCAGCACTTGGGAGCCTGAGACAGGAGGATCGCAGGTTCGAGGCCAGCCTCAGCAATTTAGTGACACCCTATTTCAAAATAAAAAAATAAGCCGGGTGTGGTGGCGCACGCTTGTAATCCCAGTACTTGGGAGGCTGAGACTGGAGGATCGGGTTCATGGCCAGCCTCAGGTACTTAGTGAGGCCCTCCGCAACTTAGTGAGACCCGGTTTCAAAGTAAAGAAAAAAAATAGGACTGGGGGTGGAGCTCAGAGGTAGAATACCCCTGGGTTCAATCCCTGGTACTGCAAAAAAATAATAATAATAAAAGGGGCTGGGGGTGTAGCTCAGAGGTAGAATGTCCCCAGGTCCAATTCCCAGTACATATATATATATATATATATATATATATATATATATATATATAGTAACTCCTTGAACCTGGCAAACAACAAAAAACATGGTGGCTTTTACGCTTTGCCACAGTCTGCTGTTGGTGTTTTTTGTTTGTTTTTCCTAAAAGGGTAAATTAGTAGAAAAGTGTTGTGGTCTGGTAAGTTTGGGGCCTGTGGTTTCACAGCTCATTTTGATCCCAGCTCCATTCCGCGGGTCCTGCCTGGTGACCACCGACACCCCCAGTAGGTACTTAGTGTCGTGGTGAGACTGGCAGGTGCTTCCCTCCAAGCTAAACCCAAGCCAATTCAGGGAACTAAGGAAAAAGAGGAAGGTAAGGAGGCGAGGGATTTTTTAAGAATCATGCTTGTAATCCTAGTACTTGGGAGGCAGAGACCAGAGGATTCGGGTTCGTGGCCAACCTCAGCTAGTGAGGCCCTCCACAACTTCGTGAGACCCGATATCAAAATAAAGGAGATAAAAAATGGGGCCGGGGGGTGTAGCTCGGAGGTAGAACACCCCTGGGTTCAATCCCCCGTACCAAAAAAAAAAAAAGAATCATAGCAGGATAGCAGGGCTCATGGCTTGAGGGGTGGGGAATTTCTAGGCCCCTGCCGGGTAAGTGTGGGCGGCCCCAGAAGAGGAAGGGGGACTCCCTTTCCTTCCTAACCACCTGGGGGAGCAGTCAGAAGCTGCTTTTCCCCTAAAACAGAGAAGAGGCCGCCTATTTTTCCAGCTTGTAAGACAAAAACAAAGTACAGAAGGAAACCAGAATCTCTTCTCTACGACTGGAAACTTTTTTTTCCCTTCTCCTCCTCCTTTTACACTTGACTTGGTTTGTGCTAAACAAAGTTATTACGCTTTTTCCCTTTAGTTACTTATATACTGACACCCAGAGAATCCTGGGTCTTCCAGTATCTCAAGAGAAAGTAGCAAGGTTTTTGTTTATCTATTTACTTTTTTTTTTTTTTTGGCAGTACTGGGGATTGAGCCCAGGGGCATTCTACCTCTGAGCTACACCCCCAGCCCTATTTTATTTTTTTTTTTTTGAAACAGGGTCTCACTAAGTTGCGGAAGGCCTCACTAATGAGCTGAGGCTGGCCACGAACCTGCGATCCTCCTGTCTCGGCCTCCCAAGTACTGGGATTACAAGCGTGCGCCACCATGCCCAGCTTATTTATTTTTTGGTACTGAGGATTGAACCCAGGGGCATTCCACATCTGAGCTATACCCCCTGCCCCCCCTTTTTTTTTTAGTTTGAAGTTTAACTTGCTAAGTTGCTGAGGCTGGCCTTGAATCTGTGATCCTCCAGTCTCAGCCTCCCAAGTACTGGGATTATAGTCGTGTGCCACCATGCCCAGCTCCAGTTCATTAAAAACAAAATGAAAATATATTCTTGCCGGGTTTGTTTTTTCCTTTCACATGAATGTCATCTTCCCTAGTACTCAGGTCCAGTTGAATCCAGAGTCAACAAAGTGGAGGAAAACAACTTTGCTCTCAGCCCTGGGAGAGTTCCTCCCTACTGCCGGCCCCTCTTGGGGGAGATGGTGGGGGAATGGGCAAAGGGCATTGGTCTTCAGAGGCTGAGGTCCCCCTCAGCTACAACAGGGGACCACGAAGACCCTGTCCTCGCGCCCCTCTTTGCTTCTGTCCTCCTGAGATCCACAGGGGCATCAGGCCAGTGCAGTTGGCCTCATGGTCAGCAAATGCCTGGGGTTGTCATTCACAGTCAGCAACATGCTAATGAGGAATTAATTATAATTCCACTTAAAGTCATCAGGCCCTGAGATATTTGTCACCACGATCCCTCATCCCCAGGCATTTTTCACATGTGGAGAAGACAGGCAGGAAAATTTTTCCCGCGCAGATCCAGTGGTTCACAGCTGTGTGGTCCCCAGGCCTGGACCACAGAGTGGCAAAGGCACTTGGGTTGTAAAAGCTTGAGCGGGAGGATGCGCGTGCACGGTGGGCAGGAGCCAGGGGCTGGAAACCCAGCCCCCACCTGAGGCTGCGCTGCGGGGAGGCAGCGAGGCCTTTGGGCACACAGCATCTCTGCGCCCAGCATCCTCTCTCCTCTCAGGCCGAGTTCCTTATAACCCCTTTACGCAGGGCAATTGGGAAGGGAGGTTTGAAAACTCAACCACCTCTACCTTCCGAGCAAGTGCAGCAAGCTGATTTTCGCCCAGCGTGGAACTTTCCACGAGGCTCTCCGTAGCAGGGCAGTCGATGAGGCCCCCGCGCCCTGCAATGCGCAGCAATGGTGGCTAGGCGCCTCCTGCAGAGCCGTCTGTGCGGCGTCACCCACACGGTTCAGCACATCCGACACCCATCTGCCAACGTGCCACCCAGACAGCTATCTGGGGAAGAAGTACTCTGTATTGCTGACGTTGTAAGGGCTCCGCGGGTCCCTGGCATCCGGTCGGCTGTGGCTCAAAGCATTGTCAGACCCCAGGCTGCTGGGGGACGCTGGTGGAGACAGGAGAGGTAGGAGCACGACTGTGGGCCTGGTCTGCACCAAAGGATACTGTGGGTGCATGCTGGTCTTGCGTTCTTTCAGAGCCTGTGGTTTCCATGTCCCCTTGAGCCTTTGCATAAACACACACACACACAACACAGATGTTAAGTTTCCCCTTTGATGAACCCACAGAGAAAAAAACACCAACAGCTGGTCTCGCTGGAGGCCTGGTGCTCCCAGAACCAGCCCAGAGGAGCGATGATGATTCACCCATCAGCCCATCCTCCTCTCCAGAGAGCTGGTGAATTTCAAAACCACCCCAAGAAAATAGGTATGTATGGTTGGGCCAGTTTACAAGTGGGGAGACTGAGGCAAACTTGAGTGTCCCTTTATAGCAAAAAATCCTGCAATTTAACAATCCTTCAATTTGTCCTGTTCCAGGGACTACATCATCAGTCCCAAACCTGTTTACTTAAAAAAGAGAAAGAACTGGGTACGGGGACACACACCTGTAATCCCAGTACTTGGGAAGCTGAGACAGGAGGATCACAGTTTTGAGGCCACTCTCAGCAACTTAGCAAGACCCTCAGCAACTTAGTGAGACCCTGTTTCCAAATAAAAAAAATAAAACAGGGCTGGGGGACGGGTAGGTCAGAGGTAGAATGCCCCTGGGTTCAATCCCCAGTAACACACACACACACACACACACACACACACACACATACACACACACACGCACGCGCACAATAGAGAGAGAGAGAGAGAAGAGGGAGAGGGAGAGAGAGAGAGAGAAAGAGAGAGAGAGAGAGAGAAGAGGAAGAGAGAGAGCTGGGTGCAGTGGTGCACGCCTGTAATCTCAGTACTTGGGAGGCCGAGGCAGAGGATTGCAGGTTTGAGGCCAGCCTTAGCAACTCAGTGAGACCATTTTTCAAAAGAAAAGATAAAGCCGGACGTGTTGGCGCACACTTGTAATCCCAGTACTTGGGAGATTGACACAGGAGGATCGCAGGTTCACAGCCCGCCTCAGCTACTTCATGAGGCCTTCCGCAACTTAGTGAGACCCTGTTTCAAAACAAAGAATAAAAAATAGGGCTGGGGGTGTAGCTCGGAGGTAGAATGCCCCTGGGTTCAATCCCCAGTACGGCAAAAAGAAAAAGAGCTGGGGGTGCAGCTCAGTGGCAGAGTGCCCCTGGGTTCAATTCGTGGTACTACAACAAAAAGTAAATACATAAATAAAGAGAGGGGAGAGAAAGAGAGTCTTCTTTTATGTGGGGAAGGAAAAGGGGCCTCTTCAGGAAGCAGATCATTCACAACCACCATTTAATAGCAGCGAAAGAGCAGGCATGACGGTGCATACCTGTAGTCTCAGTACTCGGGCGGCTGAAACAGGAGGATCACAGGTTCAAGGCCAGCCTCAGCAAGTGAGTAAGACCCACAGCAACCTAGTGAGAACCTGTTTAAAAACAAAAAAATACAGAGGGCTGGGGGTGTAGCTGGGAGGTAGAATGCCTTGGGTCCAACCCTGAGGACCGAAAAAAAAGGCAGCAAAAGGGCCACAGTGCTCCCTCAACAGTGCTCCTGTCCCTCTGTTTCCAAGACCCCATCCTCCCCAGCTCCACCCGGCTGGTGAGAGCTGGCAGAGTAAACGTGGGCACCACTGGGCTCGGGTTGACTCCTCTGCCGGGAAAGTCAATGTTAAACAGGAAGGAGATAGACATCTCTCTGATCACAGCTTGGTTCACAGTGCTGCGCTCCGGGCCCGAAGCCAGGGCACAGTAACCAAGGAAAGTCTCTTGACAGCCACAAGAAGGATGAGACGGTGATACTGATCTTCAAGGGTATAGCCGGGCCTCCTTCCTGAGGGGCCCTTCGCCCCTCTCCCTCTTGCTTATCTCTCGGTGGCTGACTTACTGCCTCCTAAGCCAGACGTAGCAGCGAGGTGGCCTCCCTGAAGTCCCTCAAACACCAGTGACTCCAGGAGGGAGGAGGGCGACCAATGTCAAAAACAAGATCTGAGTCAGGCAAGGTGGCGCACACCTGTAATCCCAGTACTTGAGAGGCTGAAACAGGAGGATTGCAGGTTCGAGGACAGCCTCAGCAAGTACTGAGACTCTCATCAACCTAGCTAGACCCTGTTTCCAAATAAAACTAAAATAGGGCTGGGAGTGTAACTCAGAGGTAGAATGCCCCTGGGTTCAATCCCCAGTACCACGCACACACACACAAAAATGAAAACAAGATCTGAAGCGAGACGTGGTGACACACACTTGTAATCCCAGTACTTGGGAAGCTGACACAGGAGAATCACAGGTTTGAAGCCAGCCTCAGCTACTTAGTGAGGCCCTCCACAACTTAGTGAGACCCTGTTTCCAAATAAAAATAAAATAGGTCTGGGGGTATAGCCAAGTGGTAGAAGGCCCCTGGGTTCCATCCCCAGTATCAATCAATCAATCAATAAATAAATAAATGGCTGGGCATGGTGGTGCACACTTGTAATCTCAGTACTTGGGAGGCTGAGACAGGAGGATCGCAGGTTCAGCTAGTAGTGAGACTCTCATCAACCTAGCAAGACCCTGTTTCAAAATAAAAATAAAATAGGGCTGGATTGTATCTTGGAGGTAGAATGCCCCTGGGCTCAATCCCCAGTACTACAAAAATAAATAAATAAATAAATAAATAAATAAATAAATAAATAAAGTCACCATAAAAAAATAAATAAAAATAAAAAATAAAACGAAAAAAATAAAAAGGGCTGGGGGTATAGCTCAGAAGCGGAATGCCCCTGTGTTCAATCCCCAGTACCAAAAAAAAAAAAAGTAACAAGGCTATGGAAAAGCTTTATGCACAAAGATGTTCAACACACTGTTGTTTCTAAAAGCAGGTGCCCAGTAATAGGAGGTTGGTTAAGTAAACTTGGGTGTATGTCCCTAGTAGAGGAGTCTGCAGCTAATGAAAGTGAGGTTTACAAGGAATTGGTAATAATGTGAAAAAATGCTTAGGTCAAAATGATAATTTTAAAAGTTAGGATTGCTAGGCGCGGTGGTGCACGTCTGTAATCCCAGTACTTGGGAGGCTGAGCCAGTTGTTGGAGGCCAGCCTCAACAACTTAGCCAGACCCCCAGCAACTTAGACCCTGTTTCAAAACAAAAAATAAAAAGGGCTGGGGGTGTCTGTTTATCCACGTGTCTCCTGCAACACCTAATCAGAGTTTAGTTTAACAGTAGATGCTGTGTGTGTCGGGTGTGCGTTCTCTTGTTGAATGTATAGATGGATAAGCGAATACTGTCAATTTGGGGAGAGACTAGGGGTTGAACTCAGGGGTGTTCTACCTCTATGCTACACCCCCAGCCCTTTTTTTTTGCAGTACTGGGGATTGAACCCAGGGGCATTCTACCTCCAAGCTATACCCCCAGCCCTATTTTTTGTTCTTTATTTTGAAACGGGGTCTCACTAAGTAGCTGAGGCTGGCCACGAACCCGGATCCTCCGGTTTCAGCCTCCCAAGTACTGGGATTACAAGCGTTTGTCACCATGCCCAGCTTAGCCCCAACCCTTTTTACTTTTATTTTTTATTTTGAAACATGATCTCACTAAATCGCTGAGGATGGCCTCAAACCTGCAATCCTCTGTCTCGGCCTCCCAAGTACTGGGATTACAGGCATGCACCACCACACCTGGCTTCTATCAGTTTTTGATGACAAAGGGAAACTAGATAAACTTACAAAAGACAAAAAGGAACTGAAACAGAGTTTAAATTTGAACTTTTAGAAAAAGATCCTTCTGCGCTTGGTGTTCCAAATGCAGCATTTGTCAGAGAGCATTCCGCACATGGCCCCTCTCATCGGTCGACCTTCATCTGAAACGAGAGCTTTTCTGTCTCCTCCAGCTTTGTCAGAAGAGGCTTAAGAGGCCCAGAGAATCCTCTGAACCATCAGATGAGCAATGAACGAGGAGAATCAAGCTACGATGGATTAACTGAGCACCTTCTTTCTTTCTTTTTTTTTTTTTTTTTTTTTTTTGCGGTGCCGGGGATTGAACCCAGGGGCGTTCTACCTCTGCGCTGCACCCCCGGCCCTATTTTTTATACTTTATTTTGAAACCGGGTCTCACGAAGTTGCGGAGGGCCTCACTAAGTAGAGAGAGAGAGAGAGAGACAGGGAGAGAGAGAGAGAGAGAGAGAGAGAGAGAGAGCTGAGGCTGGCTGTGAACCCGGATCCTCCGGTCTCCGCCTCCCAAAGTACTGAGATTACAAGCGTGCGCCACCACGCCCGGCTTAACTGAGCACCTTCTGACAGCAGGTCCCTGTCACCTCCATGGGAACAGGCCCCTCCGTCAGGCCAACCGTGCCCTGATCCAGCTATTCCTCCACAAAGGCAAGATCGACTGTATTCTCATTCTGGTGGGCTCTCTGGACCAGCAGAACGCAGGTTTAATTTGCCTTCAGTGGAGAAAGTGGATGGACCAATGTCTTCAGAGAGGGAATCCAGTAGAAATAACTCCCAAGATGATCATGGCAATTGACACGTGCCTGATGCACGGCTCCTGCTGAGAGCGGCGGCCGCCCTGGCTCAGCTCCTTCACCTCTTCCTCTGGGCAGAGGCCCGGTGTCTCCCGTGGACCCAGTGGGTCAGCTCATGGGGAAGGGCCTCCTTTCCCTCCACCTCCAGGAAGCATCTCGAGATTATTTTCCACCAAGGGATCTCCCTGGCCCACCACCTCCTCCATTCCCATGAGAAATGCCTCTTCACCCAGGGGTTTTCCTCATTATCATCCCCCACCCCCACATTCTGAAAGTAGAAGTGAGTCCCCTGAGGGTCAACCCCGCCTTCAGACCAGCCCGCTGCAAGAAACCTGCCGAGATTTCCCATCTCTCTTCCAGAGTAGTTTTAGCTCTCATTTTTAGTTTAAGTAACTGTTTTTGTTGTTGTTGTTGTTGTTGTTGTTTTGTGGTGCCGGGGATTGAACGCAGGGGCGTTCTACCTCCGCGCTATGCCCCCGGCCCTATTTTTTATACTTTATTTTGAGACTGGGTCTCACGAAGTTGCGGAGGGCCTCACTAAGGAGAGAGAGAGAGAGACAGGGAGAGGGAGAGAGAGAGAGAGAGAGAGAGAGAGAGAGCACTGAGGCTGACCGCGAACCCGGATCCTCCGGTCTCCACCTCCCAAAGTACTGGGATTACAAGCGTGCGCCACCACGCCCGGCTAAGTAACTGTTGTTGCTTAAGTGTTAAGACTTTTGCTCAAGTTGAAGCTTAATGGAATTATAATTCTCAGGATAGTATTTTTTAAATAAAGATGACTTAAACTGAAGAAAGAACGAAAGAAAGAAAGAAGGAAGGAAGGAAGGAAGGAAGGAAGGAAGGAAGGAAGGAAGGAAGGGGAAGGGAGGGAGGGAGGGAGGGAGGGAGGGAAGGAAGGAAGGAAGGAAGGAAGGAAGGAAGGAAGGAAGGAAGGAAAGGAAAGGAAAGGAAGGAGGGAGGGAAGGAAGGAAGGGAGGGAAGGAAGGAAGGGAGGGAAGGGAGGATGTCAGGGCGCTCACCCTGGACCCATCTCACCTCAGGATGATCCCCACACAGAGGAGCGATCCGAAAGCCAGGCTTCCTCCAGCCACCAGGAACGTAGGCAGAGGCTCCAGTGAAGAATCTTGCACTGGAAAAAGAAAAATGAAAAAGGAGAAAGATGAGGAGGAGAAAGGAGAGGAAGAGGACACAAAAGAGGGGGAGAAAAAGAAAGCCACTCGGCTGGCGCTGTCAAAAGCCTCACAGGGGCCGGGTGTGGCGGCACATGCCTGTAATCCCAGTTCTTGGGAGGCTGAGACAGGAGGATCGCAGGTTGGAGGCCAGCCTTGGCAATTTAGCGAGACCCTCAGCAACTTAGTGAGGCCCTCAGCAACCTAGTGAGACCCTGTTTCAAACCAGAAAAATAAAATGGGCTGGGGGGAAAGCTCAGAGGTAGAATGCCCCTGGGCTCAATCTCAGTACAATAAAAATAATAATAAAATCATCATCATCATCATCATCATCATCATCATCTGGGCGTGGTGGCGCACGCTTGTAATCCCAGTACTTGGGAGGCTGAGACAGGAGGATCGCAGGTTCGCCGCCAGCCTCAGCTACTTAGTGAGGCCTCCGCAACTTAGTGAGACCCTGCTTCAAAATAAAGAATAAAAAATAGGGCTGGGGGTGTAGCTCGGAGGTAGAATGCCCCTGGGTTCAATCCCCAGTACTGCAATAATAATAATAATAATAATAATAATAATAATAATAATTTGGAAGCAGTTTTTCTCGATGGGGTGTCATCTTCTCCACTGGCGATCAAGCCCCAGCCATAAGCACCTCACTCGGCTCTCCAACACGCTATGTTCCCTTTCCTCCAGGGTGCTCCACAAATGTCCCCCTCCTCTCCCAGAACCCTCTTCTCGCCCTGCCCAAATAAGAGATCTTCTGCAGAGACAAGCTTTGTGTCCCTCAGATCAGAGGGACACAGACGTAGCCATCCTTACCTGGGAGGCTTGTTGCCTTGGCGGAATCTCTGTGGATAATATCCTCCTCTTCGTTAGTGACAGGTGTCTGCAAGAGACGACTGCATCACGGGCCGCCTCTGGGGACTCGCGGTCACGCAGACCTCCTCCTCAAAGCCTTCCCAGGCCCACCCAAGGATTCCCTACTCTAGCCCATGAACACCCAACTTTTGCTATTTGTATTATCAGGAGCCCCCACTTCACCCACTTGAAGGGGAGATTTCTTTTAATCCGCCTCTCCACCAAAAGTCAAAGGGCACAACCCCCTGCGAAGGAGAGATGCTTGGGGCCAGGATGTAGCTCAACAGAGAGCACATGGGTTCCATCCCCAGTACTGCAAAAAAGTGAAGAAGAGCCGGGTACAATGGCATGCCTGTAATCCCAGTACTTGGGAGGCTGAGCCAGGAGGATCACAGGTTTGAACACAGCCTCTGCAACTTAGTGAGGCCCTCAGTGACTTAATCAGACCCCGTTTCAAAATGAAAAAAAATAAAATGGGGCTGGGGGTGTGGCTTGGGGGTAGAACAA
>PVJS01054335.1:0-12999 GCA_004027185.1 Glis glis
CTCTCTCTCTCTCTACATAGCGAGGCCCTCCGCAACTTCGTGAGACCCGGTTTCAAAAAATAAAGCATAAAAAAAATAGGGCCGGGGGCGTAGTGCGGAGGTAGAATGCCCCTGCGTTCAATCCCCGGTACCGCAAAAAAAAAAAAAAGATGTATGATTACATTGCACCAATAAAAACTAAAATAAAATAAAATAAAAAATAAAATAGGGCTGAAGGTATAGCTCAGAGGCAGAACGCCTCTGGGTTCCATCTCCAGTATCACAAAAATAAATAAATAAATAAATAAATAAATAAATAAATAAATAAACAAATAACAGAAATGTATTTTCTCACAGTTCTAGAGGCTAGAAGTCCAAGACCGAGGTGCTGGAAGCTTGGTTTCTGATGAGGCCTTGCTTTTTGGCTTGCACATGGCTGCCTTCTCATTATGTCCTCATATGGCTTTTTCTGTGTGGGGTATGTGTGTGTGTTAGTTACTGGGGATTGAACCCAGGGCATTCTATCTCTGCGCTACATCCTCAGCCCTATTTTATTTTTAAATAGGGCCTCATTAAGTTGCAGAGAGCCTCCATTAGTTGCTGAGACTGGCCTCAAACCTGCGATCCTCTTGTTAGCCTCTCGAGTACTGGGATTACAGACATGCACCACCACACCAAGCTCACATGGCTTTTTTCTGTGCATGCAGCAGAGAAAGAATGGAAAGAACCCCCTATGTTATCTCTTCTTTATTTTATTTATTTTTATTTTTTTATTTTTGGCACTAGGGATTAAACCCGGGGGCATTCTATCTCCAAGCTATACCCCCAGCCCCCCCCTTTTTTTTTTTTGCAGTACCAGGGATTGAACCCAGGGGAGTTCTACCTCTGAGCTACACTCCCGGCCCTATTTTTTATACTTTATTTTGAAACTGGGTCTCACTAAGTTGCAGAGGGCCTCACTAAGTAGCTGAGGCTGGCCACGAACCCAGATCCTCCAGTCTCCGCCTCCCAAGTACTGGGGTTACAAGCATGCGCCACCACACCTGGCCCCCTTTTTATTTTCTATTTTGAAACAGGGTCTCACTAAGTTGATGAGGGTCTCATTAAATTGCTAAAGCTGGCCTTGAACCTACAATTCTCCTGTCTCAGCTTCCCAAGTACTGGGATTACAGGTGTGTGCCATTTTGCTGGACTACTGACAGTGCCTTTAAAAAAAATAAATAAGCCGGGTGTGGTGGCGCACACTTGTAATCCCAGTACCTAGGAGGTTGAGACTGGAGGATCCGGGTTCGTAGCCAGCCTCAGCTACTTAGTGAGGCCCTCTGTAACTTAGACCCTGTTTCAAAATAAAGAATAAAAAAAAATAGGGCTGGGGGTGTAGCCCGGAGTTAGAATGCCCCTGGGTTCATTCCTTGGAACCCCCCCCAAAAAAACTACCATTCATCTCCCCACAATGTTTTCTGTATCCTCTAATAATATGAAACAAAACAAAAATGTTGATTAAATCACAAGTATTAGTTAATTCACAGTCACCACAAGAGAAATATTATTCCCTGAATGAAAGTAAAGACATAAAGATTCCTTTTCTTCTCCAACCAAAGGAGCCTGCTGCTGAGAATTCAAAATCTTTATTTTGTACATGCAAAGATAAAATTCCATGAAACATGGTGATATATGAACATAAATTCACTTCTACATACACCTTGACTTTTAGAAACAGCTACTATGTAACACAAATAGGGAAAGATTTCTTGCATATATGTGTTTATCCTATATATGCCCACTTAAATATATTCTATGCATCTGAGTGTGGTGGCGCATGCTTGTAATCCCAGTACTTGGGAGGCTGAGACAGGAGGATCACAGGTTCACGGCCAGCCTCAGCTACTTAGTGAGGCCCTCTGCAACTTAGTGAGACCCTGTTTCAAAATAAAGAATAAAAAATTGGAGCTGGGCATGGTGGCGCATGCTTGTAATCCCAGTACTTTGGGAGGCGGAGACCGGAGGATCCGGATTTGCGGCCAGCCTCAGCTCTCTCCCTGTCTCTCTCTCTCTCTGTCTCTGTCTGTCTCTCTCTCTCTCTCTCTCTCTCCTTAGTGAGGCCCTCCGCAACTTCGTGAGACCCGGTTTCAAAATAAAGCATAAAAAATAGGGCTGGGGGTGTAGCGTGGAGGTAGAACGCCCCTGCGTTCAATCCCCGGTACCGCAAAAAAAAAAAATATTGGGCTGGGGGTGTAGCTCAGAGGCAGAATACCCCTGGGTTCAATTCCCAGTACCACAATATATATATATGTATATATATATATATATATATATATATATATATATTCTATGCATATTTTCATAGGAAGTGTGGTTACATGATGGTGCATACTTGTAATCCCAGTACTTGGGAGGCTGAGACAGGAGGATCGTAAATTCAAGGACAGCATCAGCAATTTAGGGAGACCCTGTTTGAAAATAAAAAATTAAAAAGGGCTGGGGGTAGGTAGAGTGGCCCTGGGTTCAATCTCCAGTGAAAGAAAGAGAGAGAAGGGAGGGAGGAAGGGAGGGAGGGAGGGAGGATAGTTATACACACATATTTATTTAGGTTCAAAGTCTCAGGAAAGGAAGCGCCTGGCTTTGGTTATTGATGAGAAACATAGTTAATATAACATTGAGATTGTTGTGATACCCTATCCAAAGTAACTGCCTTGTTGGTTCACTTCCTTCAGATATCTCCTTGTCTCATGAACCACCTACTCCCAAATGTTATTTTAGAGAACCATTTGCAACCTCCTCCTCCCAAATGCCCACTTCCAACTGCCTTTCTAAATCAGTGTTTCACAGTCTTAATGTGTTACTGTTCTTTCCAACTGTCATTTTAACCTAAAAGCTAATTATCTTTATCAACTCCCATTTCTAATAGGCCAGACTTTCAAACTGAAAGAATATTAAATAGTGTGTGTGTGGTACTAAGGATTGAGCCCAGGGGCATTGTACATCTGAGCTACACCCCCAGTCCTGTTTTATTTATTTATTCATTTTTATTTTGAAACAAGATCTAAGTTGCTGAGACTGGCCATGAACCTGTGATCCTTCTTTTTTTTTTTTGCGGTATGGGGATTGAACCCAGGGGCATTCTACCTCTGGGCGACACCTCCAGCCCTATTTTTTATTCTTTATTTTGAAACAGGGTCTCACTAAGTGGCGAAGGGCCTCCTTAAGTAGCTGAGGCTGGCGGCGAACCTCCAGTCTCAGCCTCCCAACTACTGGGATTACAAGCATATGCCACCACGCCCGGCTAACCTGTGATCCTTCTGTCTCAGCCACCCAAGCACTGGGATGTCTTTTGGTAAAAATATCTGTGACCTCATTTTTTTCTTATAAATATCTTGCTTCAGCTGGGCGTGGCAGCACACGCCTGTAATCCCAAAATTTGGGAGGCTGAGACAGGAGGATCACAGGTTCGCGGCCAGCCTCAGCAACTTGTGAGGCCCTCTGCAATTTAGACCGTGTTTCAAAATAAAAAGAATAAAATATTGGGAGGCTGAGACCAGAGATTCTGGGTTCACGGACAGCCTCAGCTACTTAGTGAGGCCTCCGCAACTCAGTGAGACCCTGTTTCAAAATAAAAGAATAAAAAATAAGCCAGACATGGGGGCGCACGCTTGTAATCCCAGTACTTGGGAGGCGGAGACCAGAGGCCAGCCTCCGGGTTCGCGGCCAGCCTCAGCTAATTAATGAGGCCCTCCGCAACTTCGTGAGACCCAGTTTCAAAATAAAGTATAAAAAAATAGGACCGCGGGTGTAGCTCGGAGGTAGAACGCCCCTGGGTTCAATCCCTGGTACCGCAAAATAAATAAATAAATAAATAAATAAATAAAAAGAATAAAAAATAGGGCTGGGGGTGTAGCCTGGAGGTAGAATGCCCCTGGGTTCAATTCCCAATACCACACACACAAAAAAAGAACAAAATAGCTGGGCTTGGTAGTGCATGCTTATAATCCCAGTACTTGGGAGGCTGAGACTGGAGGATCGCAGGTTCAAGGACAGCCTCAGCAATTTAGAGAGGCTCTCAGCAACCTAGTGAGACCGTTTCCAAATAAGAAATAAAATCGGTCTGGGGATGTAGCTTGGAGGTAAAATTCCTCTGGGTTCAATTCCCAGTACTACAAAAAATAATAATAAAATAAAATAGGGCTGGGGGTGCAGCTCAAAGGTAGAATGCCCCTGTGTTCCAGTACTGCAAAAAAAAAAAAAAAAGAATTAAACCAGGTGTGGTAGTGCACACAAGTAATCCCAGTACTTGGGAGGCTGAGACAGGAGGATCACAGGTTCAAGGCCAACCTCGGCAATTTAGTGAGACCCTCAGCAATTTAGCGAGGCCTCTTTCAAAATATATTTGATTATCCTTCTTTCCCCGCTAGAAGTTAGTAAGTATGGACTTCATCTCCTTTTGCACCACTGTAGTCTTGGTTCTTAGAACAGGGCTAACTAGAGCCGGGCATGGTGGCGCACGCTTGTAATCCCAGTACTTGGGAGGCTGAGACTGGAGGATCTGGGTTCACGGCAAGCCTCAGCTACTTAGTGAGGCTCTCCGCAACTTAGTGAGAACCCGTTTCAAAATAAAGAATAAAAAAAATTGGGCTGGGGGTGGAGCTTGGAGGTAGAATGCCCCTGGGTTTCATCCCCAGTTCCGCAAAAAAAAAAAAAAACAATGCTAACTAATGAGAGAGGTTAATAAGAATGTATTTCTTTTTCCTGTGGTATCATATATGTGATACCACATATATATATATATATATATGATTTCATTCATTCTTTTAATTCTTTTTTTTTGTCGGTACTGGGGATTGAATCCGGGGGCATTCTACATCTGAGCTACAACCCCAGCCCTATTTTTTATTTTTATTTTGAAACAGGGTCTTGGTAGGTTGTTGAGAGTTTCACTACTTGCTGAGGCTGTCTTCGAACCTGCAATCCTCCTATCTCAGCCTCCCAAGTACTGGAATTACAGGTGGCACCACCACGCCCGGCTGAAGTCATATATTTAAATACTATAGGGAACATCATAGACTTAAGAGGCACTGGAATGAGACTTGGGTTTGAGCTCCTAACTCTATTTTCTAACCTTGCTAATTACTTTGTCTTTCTAAAAATGCCATATATAAGCCTGGTATGGTGGCACCCACTTGAAATCTGCATACTTGAGAGGCTGAGACAGGAGGATTGCTGGTTCGCAGCCAGCCTCAGCTACTTAGTGAGGCCCTCCACAACTTTAGTAAGACTCTGTTTCAAAATAAAGAATAAAAAAATAGGGCTGGGGTGTAGCTCTGAGGTAGAATGCCCCTGGATTGTGTGTGTGGGTTCCATCCCCAGTACCACACACACACACACACACACACACACAAAAGGATATATATATAATATGTACTGGGGATGGAATTTAGGGGCATTCTCCCATCTACACCCCCAACCATTTTGTGGGGGGGGTACAGGAGATTGAATCAAGGGGCAATCTACCTCCGAGATACACTCCCAGCCCTATTTTTTTTGAAACAGGATCTCACTAAGTTGCAGAGGGCCTCGCTAAGTCACTGAGGTTGGCTGCGAACCTGTGATCCTCCCTAGCACTGCAAAAAAAAGGGGGGGGGGCTGAGGGGTATAATACCAAAAAAATTTTTTTTCATATGTGTATACATATATATGTATATATGTGTATATGTATATATGTGTATACCTATATATGTATATAGGTATATAATATGTACTGGGGTATACACATATACATATATATAGTGTCTAGTCTTTAGAGCAGTTTCGAGAATTGAATAAGATAATGCATATTAAGCACTACTTACACTGTTGAGTAAATATTTAATGTTAATATTAGTTCTGTTTTTTCAGAATTGCTCTGTGAAAGTATTAAGTCATATGCCTATATGTTTCTTTCTCTGCTGAGTGGTGATTTGGCAAGCTGTACAGCTGCCACCATACAATAGACAAGAACAGGAAACAAAAAAGAATACTTTATCCCTTGGGGATCATGGGCAAATTCAAGAAACACAGTGTTATTACTAGATTTGGAACCTGGCCGAGTTACTAATATTACCATGGTGATGCTTAAGGAAAATGCCCCCCTCTCCTGAAGTCAGACTCCATCCTTCCCTGCAGCACCCCCACCCACATCCCTTTTATATGTACGGGACCTATGAATCACCACGTCCAAGCTGCACCACCCAGATCCTTCCAGTTTCAGTCGGTGTCGCAGGTGAAGCATATGGGAGGCTTGCAAACCACTTCATTTCCTGGCCAAATCATTAGCATTCTGGGGTAGATAATATTTTCCAAAAATGGCTGCAACGACATCTCCCATTCCCACTCCACAGTGACTTCAACATGCTCCGAATGAAAGGAAGGCTGTTTTCCTCGGAGGCCAGGTAACACAAGGCAGTGCAGCTTCTTTGCTGTTCTAGATGCCCACTCCCAGTGCCCGCTCCACACCATGAGGAAGCCCAGGAAGGCCTCGGGGTCCATATGGAGAGGAACTTGGGCGCAGGCCCTCACCCCAGCAGCACTCCGGGCGGAGAGCCAGCACTTCCTTGCCAGCCACGCAGTGAGCCTTCTGGAAAAGCAGATCCTGTAGCCCCAGTCAGGCCACCCGGCTCATGCCACGGAGCAGGGATGAAGCCGCCCAACATGAGACTCATGAGCAAAATAAATGTTTCTGTCTCCAAATAGATGTCCTTTATAACAAAGGAGGAAACTAATATGCATGAAGCCATGTGTGTGTGTGTGTGTGTGTGTGTATGTGTGTGTGTGTGTGTGTGTGTGTGCACGCGCGCACACACACACGATACTGGGGATTAAACCCAGGAATGTTCTATCTCTAAGATACACCCACAGCACTATTTTATCTTTTATTTTTTTTTATTTTTTTTGCAGTACTGGGAATGGAACTCAGGGGCATTCTACCTCTGAGCTACCCCCACCTCCAAGCCCTATTTTTTATTCTTTATTTCTTTATTTATTTATTTTTTGCGGTACCGGGGATTGAACGCAGGGGCGTTCTACCTCCGTGCTACGCCCCCGGCCCTATTTTTTTATGCTTTTCATTTTTGAAACCGGGTCTCACGAAGTTGCGGAGGGCCTCACTAGGTAGAGAGAGAGAGAGAGAGAGAGAGAGGAGAGAGAAGAGAGAGACAGAGAGAGAGAGAGAGCTGAGGCTGGCTGCGAACCCGGATCCTCCGGTCTCCGCCTCCCAAAGTACTGGGATTACAAGTGTGCACCACCACGCCCGGCTTATTCTTTATTTTGAAACAGGGTCTCACTAAGTTGTGGAGGGCCTCACTAAGTAACTGAGGCTGGCCGTGAACCTGCAATCCTCCAGTCTCAGCCTCCCAAGTAGTGGGATTACAAGAGTGCGCTAACATGCCCAGCTTATTCTTTATTTTGAAACAGGGTCTCACTAAGTTTTGGAGGGCCTCACTAAGTAGCTGAGGTTGGCCGTGAACCTGCGATCCTCCGGTCTCAGCCTCCCAAGTACTGGGATTATGAGCATGAACCACCACGCCCGGCTTTTATCTTTTATTTTGAAGCAGGGTCTCACTAAGTTGCTGAGGGCCTTGCTAAATCGCTGAAGCTAGCCTCCATTCTGTGATCATCCTGTCTCAGCCTCCCAACACTGGGGAGTGTAGCTCGGAGGTTAAACGCCCCTGGGTTCAATCCCTGGTATCAAAAAAAAAAAAAGAGCACAAAATAAAAAATAAAGTAGGGGGCTGGGCGTGGTAGCGCACACTTATAATCCCAGTACTTTGGGAGGCAGAAACTGGAGGATCCGGGTTCACGGCCAGCCTCAGCTCTCTCTCTCTCTCTCCCTCTATCTCTCTCTCTTGCTCTCTCTCTCTACTTAGTGAGGCCCTCCGCAACTTCGTGAGACCCGGTTTCAAAATAAAGTATAAAAAATAGGGCCGGGGTGTAGCGCGGAGGTAGAAAGCCCCTGGGTTCAATCCCCAGTACCACAAAAAAATAAATAAATAAATAAAGTAGGGCTGGGGATATACCTTGGAGGGAGAGCACCTCTGGGTTCAATCCCCAGTACCACACACAAAAAAAATTATTAATAGTAGAGGCTGGGGGTGTGGCTCAGTAGTAGAGTAAGTGATAAATTTGCTCAAGGCCCTGTATTTAATCCCCATATCCCGCAAAATTATTAAAAGCTTCAACACACAAAGTATTAAACCAAACCAACACGCCAGGCATGGTGGCGTGCATAGTAATGTCTTTTTTTATTTTGCGGTACCGGAGATTGAACCCAGGGGCATTCTACCTCTGAGCTACACCCCCAGCCCTATTTTTTATTCTTTATTTTGAAACAGGGCCTCACTAAGTTGCAGAGGGCCTCACTAAGTAGCTGAGGCTGGCCTCAAACCTGCGATCCTCCTGTCTCAGCCTCCCAAGCACTGGGATTACAAGCCTACGCCACCACGCCTGGCTGTTCTTTCAATACTTACAAGACTGAGACAAGAGGATTGCAGGTTCGAGGCCAGTGAGTGGCAATTTAACGAGACCCTGTTTCAATGGAAAAAGGGCTGCAAGTGTAGCTCAGAGGTAGAACACCCCTGGGTTCAATCCCCAATACCAAAAAGAAAAAAAAAAGAACCACAGAATGTTTGTAAATGCTAAGGCCCATGGGACTGAGCCCACAAAGCTGAATCTGCTTGTGATGCATCAGAACTCTGGGTTCACATCTGCAATTTGCTTGTACTTTTTTTTTTTTTGCAGTACCGGGGATTGAACCCAGGGGTGTTCTATCTCCGCGCTACACCCCCGGCCCTATTTTTTTATACTTTATTTTGAAACCGGGTCTCACGAAGTTGTGGAGGGCCTCACTAGGTAGACAGAGAGAGAGAAAGAGAGAGAGACCGAGAGAGCTGAGGCTGGCCGCGAACCCGGATCCTCTGGTCTCTGCCTCCCAAAGTACTGGGATTACAAGCGTGCGCCACCACACCCGGCTGCCTTTTATATTTTATTGGAAATCAATATTTTTCAAACCGGCACAGGGCTGAAAAATAAAATAGAGCTGGGGGTGTAGCTCAGAGGTAAAACACCCCTGGGTTCAATCCCTAGTGCCACACACACACACACATACACACACACACAAAACACGTAGGCTGTGGCCTGGCACAATGGTGCATGCCTATAATCCCAGTAGTTGGGAGGCTGAGACAGGAGGATCGCAGGTTCAAGGACAGCCTCAACAAGTAGTGAGACTGATCAACCTACTGAGACCCTGTTTCAAAATAAAAATAAAATAGGGCTGGGGATGTAGCTTGTAGGTAGAATGCCCGTGGGTTCAACCCCCAGTACCACAATAAAATAATAAAATAAAATAAATAAAATAAAATAAATAAAATAGGGCTGGGGATGTAGCTTAAAGGTAGAATGCCTCTGGGTTCAACCTCCAGTAGCCAAAAAAAATAAAAAGACTTAGACCCTAAAGAAGAGTACATCACTGTCCCCAGTCATGGTTCTAGTAGAGTTGAGATAACGGCTATAAAGAGTTGTTATAAGGCGGGTGTGGTAGCACACGCTTGTAATCCCAGTACTTGGGAGGCTGACACCGGAGGATCCCGGTTCGCGGCCAGCCTCAGCTACTTAGTGAGGCCCTCCGAAACTTAGTGACACCCTGTTTCAAAATAAAGAACAAAAAATAGGGCTGGGGGTGTAACTCGGAGGTAGAATGCCCCTGGGTTCAATCCCCAGTACCACACACACAAAAAAAGAGTTGTTATAGCCAGGTGTGGTGGCACATGCCTGTAATCCCAGTAATTGGGAGGCTGAGACAAGAGGATCACAGGTTCGAGTAGAGCCTCAGCAAGTAGTGAGACTCTCATCAACCTAACAAGACCCTGTTTCAAAATAAAAATAAACTTGGGCCAGGCGTGGTGGCATATGCTTGTAATCCTACTTGTAATCCTAGTACTTTGGGAGGTGGAGAACGGAGGATCCAGGCTCGCAGCCAGCCTCAGCTCACGCTCTCTCTCTCTCTCTCTCTCTCTGTCTCTCTCTCTCTCTCTCTTCCTCTCTCTCTCTCTCTCTCTCTCTCTCTCTCTCTCCTCCTGTCTCTCTCTCTCTCTCTCTCTACCTAGTGAGGCCCTCTGCAACTTCGTGAGACCCGGTTTCAAAATAAAGTATGAAAAAATAGGGCCGGGGGTGTAGTGCGGAGGTAGAACGCCCCTGGATTCAATCCCCGGTACCGCCAAAAAAATAAATAACAAAATAAATAAAAAATAAATAAACTTGGGAGGCTAAGACTGGAGGATCCGGATTTGCGGCCAGCCTCAGCTACTTAGTGAGGCCCTCCTCAATTTAGTGAGTCCCTGTTTTAAAATAAAGAATAAAAAATAGGACTAGGGCTGTAGCCCAGAGGTAGAATGCCCCTGGGTTCCATCCCTGGTACCGCCAAAACAAATAATAATAATAAAATAAAATAAAAATAAAGGATAAGCCAGGTGTGATGGCGTACACTTGTAATCCCAGTAGTTGGGAGGCTGAGACAGGAGGATCGCAGGTTTGCGGCCAACCTCAGCTACTTAGTGAGGCTCTCCGCAACTTAGTGAGACCCTGTTTCAAAATAAAGAATAAAAAATAGGGCTGGGGGTGTCACTCAGAGGTAGAATGCCCCTGGGTTCAATCCCCGGTACCACAAATAAATAAATAAATAGATAAATAAATAAGTGATAAAAATAGGGTTGGGGGTGTAGCTCAGAGGTAGAATGCCCCTGCGTTCAGTCCCCAGTACTGCAAAATAAATAAGTAAATAAATAAATAAATAAATAAATAATAAAAATAAAATAGGGTTGGGGTGTAGCTCAGAGGTAAAATGCCCCTGGGTTCAATCCTCAATACCAAAAGCCAAAAACCAAAAAAAGAGTTGTTATAATGTCCAGCTATATCACTACTGGGTATCTTTCCAAAGGGACTGAAATCAGAATATTATAGTAATACATGCATATTATAACAGCAAAATTAATAAAAGCCAAATTATGGAACCAACCTAGGTGTCCATCAACAAATGAATGGATTACAAAATTATGGGATATCCACACAATGGAATCCTTCTCAGCAATAAAGAACAAAATTATGTCATTTTCAGGAAAATGCTAGACCTGGAGAGCATTATGTTAAGTGAGATTTGCTGTGGAAGCTAGGGAGTACAGGGATACCAGAGGGACTCCAGATAATGGAGGAGAAGCCTCAGTGGAGCCAGGGAGGTGGTCTAGGGGAAGGGGGGGAAGAGTGAGGCTCATTGAAGGAATTACTATCATCGGCTATGTGTACATATGTGAAAATACCAATGTCAATCTCAGTACTCTGTATGTGGAAGGGGGGAGATGGGGAGGCAGCTGGGGGGGACCCAGCAAGTGCTGTGTGCATGTATGTCACTGTCAACATGATTTACATTATGATATGAGACTATAATGCACCAATAAAAACATATAAAAAGAATATTATAGTAATATATGCATATTATAGCAGCAAAATTCATAATAATCAAATTATGGAACCAACCTAGGTGTCCCTCAACAGATGAATGGATTACAAGATTATGGGATATCCAATGGAATTCTACTTAGTAATAAAGAACAAAATTATGTCATTTTCAGGAAAATGGCTGGACCTGGAGAACCTTATGTTAAGTGAGATTAGCCAGTCACAGAAAGAGAAGGGTCATATGTTTCCTCTCATATGTGGAAGCTAGGGAGTAAGGATACCAGAGGGACTCCAGATAATGGAGGAGAAACTCCAGTGGAGTGAGGAAGATGGCCTGGGGGGATTGTGTGTGGTGGGGGAGGGAGAATCAATGAAGGAATCACTTCCATTGACATTATGTACATATGTAAAGACCAGTGTTGATCTCAATACCCTGTAGAGGGAAGGGAGGAGTGGGGAGGGAGCCGGGGAAAGACTGCCAAGTGCTGTGTGCATGCTTGTCACCATCACGATGAACTACATGTGATGTGAAACTATAATGCACCAATAAATGCATTAAAAATAAGAGAGCTGGGCATGGTGGCACACGCTTGTAATCCCAGCATTTTGGGAGGCAGAGACCGGAGGATCCGGGTTCGTAGCCAGCTTCAGCGCTCTCTCTCTCTCTCTCTCTCTCTCTAACTAGTGAGGTCCTCCGCAACTTCGTGAGACCCAGTTTCAAAATAAAGCATAAAAAATAGGGCCGGGGGTGTAGCACAGAGGTAGAATGCCCCTGGGTTCAATCCCCGGTACCGCAAAATAAATAAATAAATAAATAAAAATAAAAGTTGAAGCCCGGGCGTGGTGGTGCACGCTTGTAATCCCAGTATTTGGGAGGCAGAGGCAGGAGGATCACAGGTTCGCGGCTAGCCTCAGTTACTTAGTGAAGCCCTCTGCAACTTAGTGAGACCTTGTTTCAAAATAATGAAAAATAGGGCTGGGGGTGTAGCTTAGAGGTAGAATGTCCCTGGGTTCAATCCCCAGTACTGCAATAAATAAAAAATAAGAGTTGAGCTGGGCGTGACAGCGCATGAGCTGGGCGAGACAGCGCACGTTTGTAATCCCAGTACTTGGGAGGCTGAGACAGGAGGATTACAAGTTCACAGCTACCCTCAGCAACTTGTGAGGCTCTCCACAACTTAGTGAGACCCTGTTTCAAAATAAAGAATAAATTAGGGCTGGGGTGTAGCTCGGAGGTAGAATGCCCCTGGGTTTAATCCCAAGTACCACCACCACCAAAAAAAAAAAAAAAGAGTTATTATAATGGCTATTGAGTAAGCAACTACCGAATCTTCTACAAATATTTTTTCAAAGAGTTGGCACACAGGCCGGGCATGGTGGCGCACGCTTGTAATCCCAGTACTTTGGGAGGCGGAGACCAGAGGATCCGGGTTCGTGGCCAACCTTAGCGTGCATGCGCGCGCGCACAATCTCTCTCTCTCTCTCTCTCTCTCTCTCCTCTCTCCTCTCTCTCTCTCTCTCTCTCTCTCTCTCTCTCTCTCT
>PVJS01054336.1:0-12997 GCA_004027185.1 Glis glis
GATGCACAAGGGGCCCGGCGAGGTGGCCGGGGGCTGCCGGGGTGGGGCGCGCGCGGGCGGTCCGGTACCTGATGCACAAGGGGCCCGGCGAGGTGGCCGGGGGCTGCCGGGGTGGGGCGCGCGCGGGCGGTCCGGTACCTGATGCACAAGGGGCCCGGCGAGGTGGCGCTGGTGACTGCCGGAGTGGGGCACGCGAGGGCGGTCCGGTACCCGGCGCACAAGGGGCCCGGCGAGGTGGCCGGGGGCTTCCGGGGTGGGGCGCGCACGGGCGGTCCGGTACCCGGCGCGCAAGGGGCCCGGCGAGGTGGCCCGTCTCTTAAAATTTCTAAAATTGTGTATAAGTAAGTTAAAATACTAAACATTAATTGCTAAATATAAAATATTCTTGGGCTTTTTAACGTCATCAAAAGACAATATATCTAAGTCTATCAAATGTGTTTAAGATTGCATTCTTTTAAATGTTTAAGCATAAATTATTAAATATAAATTACTAAGTTAAAATTCTAAATTTTTTAAATTTATTGGTGCATTGTAATCATACATCTTGATGAGTTTCAGGGTGGTAGAAGTATACATGCACACTTTGGTCAATTAGCCCTCCCCCAATTCCCACCCCCATTCCCTCCCCCTTCCCTCCTTCTCATGCTCATCATAGTAGTTGACTTTGATAAGCTTGTGTATATACATCCTGTGCATTAGGGTGTTTCCTTCTTCCCCCTCCCATCTCCCTCAGTTAGGCCGCCTTCTTTACTCATCTAAGGTTTTCTCCATCTTTGTCTGGAGTCCCTCCTATGCCCTATTCTCCCTAGCTTCTGCATATTTGGGAGAGCATCTGACTTTTTGCTTTTCGTGACTGACTAATCTTACTTACCATGATGTTCTCTAAGTCCATCCATTTCCCTGCAAATGACATAATTTTTGTTCTCCTTTATGGCTGAATAAAATTCCATTGTGCATATATACCATAGTTTTATAATCCATTCATCTGTTGGTGGACATCTTGGCTGGTTTAAAATTCTCATTAAAATGTGATTCTATATATAAAAGGCTAAAGAATTTTAATCTGTATTTTGTTTAAAAAGACTATTTTTTTTGCAGTACCAGGGATTGAACCCAGGGGTGTTTTACCTCCGAGCTACACCCCCGGCCCTATTTTTTATACTTTATTTTGAAACCGGGTCTCACAAAGTTGTGGAGGGCCTCACTAAGTAGCTGAGGCTGGCCGCGAACCCGGATCCTCCGGTCTCCGCCTCCCAAGTACTAGGATTACAAGCATGCGCCACCACGCCCGGCTAAAAAGACTATTAAAAACAAAGTATTTTACCTTACTTTAAAAGATAATATGTCTAAATTAAAAGATCTTTTATAAAGATTGTTTTAAATATAAGAAAACCCAATAGATACAAAGAGATATTTATAAATATAAATTCAGGGCCATCCTGTAACAGCTAAGTGGCAGTCCAGCAAGGACCCTAAAAAGTCCTTGGTCTTACCAAAATGAGACTGTATATCACTCTGCCTACACCAAGAGATGGCTTAAAAACTTGCACGAGGAGGATGGCTGGGCACAAACTGAACAAATGTTATCTGTTATCTGATTGTCTGTTATCTGTTTTAGGCATCCTGGCACTAGTCTGGATTCTCTATGTAAGAATGAGAGGGAAACAGAGCAAGCCCACTCTCTTAGGCCTTATGATCAGAAACTTTAAAAAGGGATTACAAGTGATTATGGACTCAAACTAACCTCCAAAATATTGCACACCCTGTGCAAGATAAAATGGTCAACTTTTAGAGAGAATTGGTTGTCAAAAGGCTCATTAGATCTAGGTGTCACTCGACACATTTGAGACCAAGTCACAGATAGCCCAAAAGGTTCAGACCATTTCCATTGACAATTGGCTCTAATTGGTTCAAAAATCCCCATTGCTTGTGAGGTCCTATCTACTCTAGTGATCAATCAAAAAACTGGAGGCAGCAACCAGATGAAGCCCAACTATCAATATGACAGCAGCTGCCAGCTCCACTGGCACCCATCACCACCTCCTAGCCCATCTGACCAGCTATCAGTCTAGTGAGCGAAACCCCACCTCCACCATCCTCCTGTTCCAGCCCCACCGGCAACATCTGATAGAGCTACAGACAAGTCCTGTTCAAGAAAAAAAAAAAAAAACTTGAAAAGCTGCAAGTCCCGGGTGACCTTCTCTAGTTCTCTAGTCTATCTTCTAAACCCAAATGATTCCAGAGACATGGCAAAGCTAGTGGTGTACTGAGAAGCCCTCCTCCAGGGACTTCAAAAGGGGGACACCAAGGCCACCAATATTGCCAAGGTTGGAAAGTCATTCAAGAGCCTGATGAGAGCCCCAGTGCCTTTTGTGAGCGGTTCTATGAAGCTTGTTGCTCCTTTGCTCCATTTGACCCTAAAACACCCCAAAACCAAGAAATGATTGTCATTGCCTTCCTCAGCCCAGAGATTGCAGCCCAGTGGCCCCTGTAAGGGCTGAGGACAATCCACCTGAAATGGCTACCAATACCCAATCCTCTGGCTGGCCCTGAATGAAATCCAACTCCATTTTTTTTTTTTTTTTTTTTTGCGGTACCGGGGATTGAACGCAGGGGCGTTCTACCTCCGCACTATGCCCCCGGCCCTATTTTTTATACTTTATTTTGAAACCGGGTCTCACAAAGTTGCGGAGGGCCTCACTAAGGAGAGAGAGAGAGAGACAGGGAGAGAGAGAGAGAGAGAGAGAGAGAGCTGAGGCTGGCCGCGAACCTGGATCCTCCGGTCTCCGCCTCCCAAAGTACTGGGATTACAAGCGTGCGCCACCACGCCCGGCCCAACTCCATTTTAAAGAGACTTCAACAAGATGGTATCATGCCCAGTGAAACACTCTTTTTTGCCAGTCAAAAAGCTAGAAACCCAGGACTACCAATCAATACAGGACATGTGGGTCATCCACCAGGCCACAGTCACTCTACATCTTCTAAGTTTGCTCCCGGCCACTGCAGCCTGATTCACATGCTTGGACTTAAAAGATCCATCTGACTCCTGTAAACCAAGAACTATTTGGCTTTCCTTCCCTGATTCATCTGTGACTACCTTGATGTTTTTTCCCTGACTCACCCCATGGCTGCTTTGCTATCTCCTATGAGTAATAATTTCTTACAGGTGAGGAGACTAGGAAAGCCCATAGTTGAGCTCAAACAATTACCTGATAAGGGGACTGTAAATATTAATGCCATCAGCAAAACTAATTTTAATATAGAAGAAAATGTATTTGAACAAATTTGAATATACTATTCTAAAACTAAAATTCCTGAGAGTTGGGGTGGAGTGGCCAGTTACATGGAAAATGGAGAAGAAAACTACGGTAAAGATCTCTCCTTGCTCAGATTAGAAGTTGCTGCGTTATTACTCAAGATTCCAGATTGAGGCCAGCACCTCTCCATAGCCCAGGAGAATTAGCAAGCAGATGACAGTGGTTTGAAGGGCAGAACAACGACTTGTCCATGTTATTAGTCAACTCCTCAGAGGAAAACTGAGTTAGAATTTAACATATGGTGTATAGCCTCATTTTTATGTAAGTAAAGGAATAAAAGGGCATGACCCCAAATCTATAAGTGATTTGGATGCAATGTAATGTTTTTTCATTTTTCATCTTTTTTTCTATTGTACACAAAGATGCATTAATATATAAAAGTATAAAATTACAATATATAAATTAAGATCTTCCACATATTACCAATGAGAAGACAAAAGTTAAGTCTCTTTATTTTTAACACACACATACACCTCCACAAAGTACCTAGAGACAGCCCCTAAAGAAAAGTGGATGTGGGACTGTATAAAGGAAATAAATTAGTAGATGTAATGTGGAGCTTCAATGCAGTCTTGGGTAAACAAAGACATTTTAAAAATACAAATTCTTCCAAATTTAACTCACTGATACAAAACAAATCCAGTAAAGCCCTGATGTGTTTTTGTTTAGAAGTTGATAAAATGATTCTGAAGAATAATTTCTACCATAAAAGTATACCTTGTTTTTTTAATAATCAGAGATTAACTTTCTCAAAATTGGTCATGTCTCTTTGCTTTTATTTTTTCTTTCATTGAATTTGTCAGTTGATTTGACAAAGTAGAATGGGATCCCAAAGTTGAGTTTTCCCCCTCTGCCCCCAATAGTTTGCAGGTGGCAGTCCAGGCATCCTGGGGCTGCTTGGTCAGCCCTCCTAACTGGGAGCTGATGGACATTTGCACCACACAATCTGGTATCTTCCTGGAGTGGTCAGTGTGTGCCTGGTGCCATCTTACATAAACCCTACCCAAACAAACTCATGTAAATCTGGTCTGAAAACCCCTATCATGTCCAACTAGTGTCAGAGGGGAGGACAGTCCCCCACCCCCTGGACTGACCTATGGGGAGAAAAGGGAATTTTTCCCTTTTAACAGGAGAATTAAAGTGCCTCTGGATGTCCCTGAATGTGTTTACTGCCACTGTGACAGGTTCCAGTAACTAGCGTATTGAGAGAACCCAGCCTCATTCTTGTCAGCTTGCCGGATTCAGCTTCCAAGCGATAACTGCCACAGGGATCAGTCTGCCAACTGATCCCTGTGGATCACAGGGAATGACTGCCAACTTCAGCTAATCATAAACTAATACTTTATGCCAAGGGAGAACAAAGGTAGCATTGGTCAGTGATTCACCCTCCTTCTCAGCAATACATTATAAATCTCTGCCTTTCCACTGACCATGGCCACAATTGGCAGAGGGGCTGGAGGCACCATGGCTGCTCTTGGCGTCACCCTTGCCCTGCTGGTGTGGGTGGCCACCCTGCTGCTCATCTCCCTCTGGAAGCAGGTCTACAGCAGCTGGAACCTGCCCCCTGGACCTTTTCCGCTCCCCATCATTGGGAATGTTTTCCAGGTGGATTTGAAGAATATTCCCAAGTCCTTGGCCAAGGTAAGAGAAACATTATTTTAAGGAGAATAAGTCAGGAATTAGATCCAATCTACGAGCACTCAATTCATTGTCAGACAACCTCTACTATCCAGCACCAGCCTCTTAGGGATTCACCGAGTGGACAGTGGCATTGAGGCTGGAGCTCTGGAATGCTAGGCCAGCAGAGCAGCTGGGCACGGAGCACTCAGGATGGGTATCGGCTACGCCGTCCTGCCTGCCTCGTGTAGCTGCGTTGATGATGGGGAGGCTGGGGTGGTCGATGCAGCTGTGGCCAACAGCTTCGCAGACAAGGGCGAATCTTTCTGAGTGTCAGTCACCACCAGAATGACAAGACCCAGCTCCTGCAAGCGCTGTGAACATCGCCCAAGCTCACCAAGACTGGAACGTGGCTGGGCATCTGCATCAGGGTGTGCTATCATGCAGCATGAAGCAGATGCAGGTGGTGGGGCAGCGATGCTATGTCAGCTGGCATCACCATGGAGCCCCAGACTTAGGCAGTGAACAACACGGTGATGGGAGTGGGTACTGACAAATAGGCTGAGGGAAGGGATGCAAGGAGCTAGAGCCCCTGAGTTGGTGTCCAGTAGTAGTGGACGCCCCTGCAAACATGGCAACATCTCATGGGAAGAGCCCTCCCACAGGGGGCTAGACGGCCTTTCCCCACGTTCTTTGAATTCTCCGATGGTCAACAGCACCATCCACGGGGTGGGAGGAGGGCAGCCTGGAGCAGGCTGCTTTTTCGGCACCCCCTGCCCAAGCTGTGCACTGGCCCCTTGCAGCTGGCGGAGCGCTATGGGCCGGTGTTCACACTGTACCTGGGCCCAAGGCGTGTGGTGGTTCTGCATGGATACAAGGCTGTGCGGGAGGTGCTGCTGACCTACAAGAATGAGTTCTCTGGCCGAGGGGACATCCCGGGATTTCGAGCGCATGAGCACAAGGGTGAGTCAGCCTCCGGGCAGCGGGTGGGGTACACCCAGGGGGCAGGGATGGGTGCTCCCACATACCTTGCCAAATCCTATACCAACAATAGCGACAGCAAAAGAATGGAGACAGAAAGGCAAAGTGACCCTCAGATCTCTCAGTGATGGCTCCATTATGCAGGAGAGCTGCTGTGAGATGGCACTAAGTAGGCATCTGCACACACAGGTGGGACCTCCAGCACCCTTGCTGACCAGCAGCCCAGACAACTAAGGCAGAAAGACAAAGGGCTGCTTCAGAGCCTGAGCAAGCCCTCCGCCAGCCTCCCATCTTCCCAGCCTCACTCTCCCACCACTTCTTGGTACTCTTTCCACTCATAGCCTCAACTACTTTGTGCAGGTGGCTTTGCCCACACAGGTCCCCTCACCCCCCCCCCCATGAGGCTCTCAAATCTGCCCGTAGCTCTGCTTGCTGGGCAGCCAGGCTTCAGGCCTGTGACCAGTGGTAGCTGTCATCTCCAGAGAGGGAGGGTTCAGTATCCCACCTGGGTGGAGGTTCTGAGGCCGGGGGGGGGGGGTGAAGGAGACTTCCAGGGAGTCCCTTCAGTCCTGACCTCACCTGTGCTGTTTCCAGAGCCCTGAGTTCAGCTACCCAGAAAACACACCTGTTACCTCCTGCCGGGAAGGAGAGTGGGGGCTGACTGGTCTTTGTTAACTTTCCCAGCCCCCTGACTGCATCCCACATCTTCCATGTGCTAGGGGCACCTGGAGCTAAGGGTGAACCCCATGGAGTCACTGGCCCTCCTTCCTATTCTCCATCTTGCCTGAATGTTCCTCTCTATGCCCTCCTGGGCACTTCAGGGGATCCCATCTGCTCTGTAACCACAAGTCTCAAGTTCTTCCTGAGTCAATTTTGGTGACAAATCCCAGAAACCTTTTACCCCAGCTGTGTGGGATTTCAAGTTGGTGAGCTCCAGCTGTGTGCCCTGCCTCTTGGTGTTCCACTTTGTGTGTGTGTGGGGGGGGACTGGCACTGGGGATTGAACCCAGGAGCATTCTACCTCTGAGCTACACTCCCAGCCCTATTTTATTTTTATTTTGAAACAGGGTCTTGCTAGGTTAATAAAGTTTCACAATTTGCTGAGGCTGTCCTTAAACTTGCAATCCTCCTGTCTCAACCTCCCAAGTACTGGGATTACAAGCATGCGCCTCCATGCGTGGCTGGTGTTCAACTTCTTTTCTGGTTTGTGTTTCCAAGGCTCTATAATCTCATAAGAAGTGGCATTTGATTTCCCCTCTCTGACACTGTGGGTTTGTTCTGCTTTGCTATCTCAGGAAAAGCAAAATTAACTGTCTCAGTTCATGCCATCACATGGAGCTAATAGAGAACTCCTTGAGACAGAGTTCTGGTGTAGGGGAGTGTGGTCCTGGCTTGGGGCCCTTATTTGCCACCTGCGTCCAGGGCACACATGTGGGGTAGCAGTGCTGGGGCTGGGATTTGCCTCTCTTCTGGTTGGGTCAAGGGGCTTTTCTGCCTCTGCCTGGAGGCTCCAATGTCCTATTTTAATTCAGACTAACACTGAAAGTCGGCCAGGCCCTGGACAAGGCCATGGTAACTGCACTTTCTCAGTGTCCTGCATGGCATCCCTTGTGTGATTAGCCAGCAAATGTGGGAGGAACTGTGAGATGTGAGCCCCGGCATCCCATGAGGATGTTGACTATTGTCCCTGTTTATTCCAGAGTCCCCAAAGCCTAGCAGCATGTCTGACACACAATGGGTACCAAAATATATTTGTTGAAAGAGAGATATGGATAAAGTAAGAGGAGGAGTGAGGCAGGCAGAGAGGGAGGGGTGGGGGCCCTGGAGCATAAGGGTCACCAGGTGGGGCAGGGCTCTGTGGGCAGGCCCTGGAGGGAGCCCCAGATCTTCACAGAGAGAAACTGAAAGAGCCAACAGTCAGGGTGACTCTGGTCACATCTGGGGAAGAATGAAATTGCCCTTAGAGTTGACTGAAATGAGTGAGATAAGTTGAGTGAGTTGAGTGAGATGGGGTGAAAGTATGTGAACACTTTTAAAGCAAAAAAAAAAAATTAGATTTAGATTGTTTCTTCCAAATGTCTTCAAATGTCTTTGTTCTCCAGGAGGGGATGTCTTTGTTCTCCAGGCCACATGTTGGGAGAAGAGACAAAGCAGGGTGGGCTTTGACCACCAGGGAGCAAACGAAGGGACACCCAGCTGGAGTGCCCACAGTGGGGAGTCCTGTGACCTTTAGGGTTCAGTCAAGATTAATGGGAATGAGGGAGATGGCTTCACCTGCAGCCAGGGAGTACTTAGCTGTGAAGCCAGAAAGCTGTGAGTGGAGCTGTTGGCAGTGCAAGTGTTAAAATCCATGGGAACAGAAAGGCTGTCCAAGAATTTTGCCAATAGGCAGGAAAGAGGTGAGAGTTCTTTCTTGGAGTAGCACATGTGGTTTCATTTGGCATGGAAAAAGCTAGGTAAAGCGGAAAACCAAAGGAAGTAAATTGGTGCCATGAAGAAGGTGCTAGGGGTTGAGCATGCTGGAAAATCACTGCATGTCTGCTTCCTCCTCTGTGCCTATCCACACCTGTACACCCTAGGCCCCATCAGAGCACTTCCCACCCCAGCCCCATCCCATTTCTCCAAGAACTTGGCCTTTGCAGTAACCTCTGCTGGTCCCTCTTCCTTAGGAATTATTTTTAATAATGGACCCACCTGGAAGGACATCCGGCGGTTTTCCCTGACCACTCTCCGGGACTATGGGATGGGGAAACAGGGAAACGAGGAACGGATCCAGAGGGAGGCCCACTTCCTGGTGGAGGAGCTCAGGAAGACCCAGGGTGTGTATACTTGGTGGATCCTTGGGGCGACCTCAGGAAGGGAGAGTCATGGCTATCCCTGATGGCATGAACCAACCTGGAGCAGTCAGCAGGATGAGGAGAGGGTTGTGTTGTGCATGGGTACTGCATTCTCTACTCATGTTTCCAGCTCTGCCTTTCAAGGGGAGCAGGAGGGGCCACCATGTGTGACTGTCGTTCCCTAGACAGTGTTGAAAAGTAAAGAGAACCTTAAGGGGCCAGAACAGGTACTCTCTCCTATAACTTGTGGAGTTTTTAGGATGTGTTCCCACAGGTCTTGCTAAAGCTCCACAAGGAGACTGAGTTGTTGGCTGGGCAAGGCCACTCATGCTCCTCATCCTGATGAGGACTCTGACATCTTGCCTGTCTTCCAGGCCAGCCCTTCGACCCCACCTACCTCATCGGCTGTGCGCCCTGCAATGTCATAGCAGACATCCTCTTCCACAAGCGTTTCGACTACAATGACAAGAAGTGTCTGCGACTCATGAGTTTGTTTAATGAGAACTTCTACCTGCTAAGTACTCCCTGGCTGCAGGTGAAGCCATCTCCCTCCTTCCCATTAATCTTCAATTATATACTTTACGTTAGAAGAAGGAGACAAAAAATTCATGTGTTATGGGATAGTCAGACCTATAAAATCCTGAGAACAGGAGCATTTCAGAGGGTTACTAGATAGCCTCATGTTCCTCCAAGGGACACCTGTGGGCCCTAAGAACCCCTTCCTTGACCTTGGCATATGCATTGACCTATGTGTGCCCATTTTCACCACAGGAGGTGTGCTGCCCAAAAAGACACCTTGGCCCCAATCATTCTAAATAATGGCAGCTATAAATTCAAGTTTGGGGGTTATTAGCCCAGCACACAAAATTATGCCACACTCAGGAAAAAATAGTAATATAATTCTCTTTTTCTTCAGTTTTACAATTATTTTTCAAGTTACATACACTACCTTCCTGGAAGTCATAGAAAATTACTAAAAAATGTGTCTGAACTAAAAGATTATGGACTTGAAAGAGCCAAGGAGAACCTTCAGTCATTGGACCCCAACTGTCCACGGGACTTTGCCGACTGTCTGCTCATGGAAATGGAGAAGGTACCCACCCCCACTGTGCTTGCTGGGTCGAATGCACACATCCCTCATATTGATGTCACGACCCACTGGCTGGCATCCAGACTGCCCTCATAGTCACATGCTGATGCTCTGGTTTTACATAAATGTACTTGACTTCAGCAAAAGCACCCTGCTCTACTCCCACGGGTAGAGGCACAGGGATGGGGGGCTGGCTGTGGACCCCTCGCTTCAGTTCCCTCCATGCCAGGCTGGGCTGCAACCCTTGAGAATCGTGTCATGTCTGAGAAACCCCCAGTGCCCCTTGCTGGTGCTTATTCCCCAATGGTGCTTGGCTTCCAGGAGTCCCAGGACTCCTCAGCTTCATCTGCCCACAACCCGTAGGACCCTCCTCTGACTCAGATTGGTGAAAGCCCTTGCATCCCTGTCTCTTCCTTTCTTGTTGCTGTGGCTTGTGAACAACACGTGACTTCCACACTGACTTCCCCTGAGCAGTTTCCTGGGCTGTCTGAGAATCTCACCCTCAGCTCAGCCCCTCCCTGTCCCTGGGCTCAAAGCCACCAGCCTCCCCGGGGCTAGAAGGAGGTTGATGCCAGCCTCTGAAGCTGGAGGGTCACTGGAAGAGATCCTACTGAGGCCAGGCCACCTCACCTCTCCCAGGACAGCGCTGGCACTGTTGACAGAGGCAGCCCCATGGCCTGGGTAAGATCTGTTTCCTAGAAACCTCAGTTTCCCCAGCTGTGAGGTGGAGATGATAGTGTCCTGGTTGCACTGGGAGAGCCTCTCATACCCAGCTCCTCTCTGCCCAAGGGCAGCATGTGTCCCCTTCTCAGCCACCTGAAGACATCCTCTCACCAAGTCCCTGTGTGTCTCCAACTTCACAGGAAAATTGCAGTGGACGGCCTGGGTACACTCTGGAAAATGTTGCTGTGACCTTGGCTGACCTGTTCTTTGCAGGGACAGAGACCACCAGCACCACTCTGCGATATGGGCTTCTGATTCTCATGAAATACCCGGAGATTGAAGGTATGTGAATGGAGAGCAAGATACCAATGTGGCACATTGGAGCTTCCTGCACGGCCAGCCTTGTGCATGTTAGACTTCAGCTGTCAATCTGCAGCTGCTTGTTAATCTGTTTGGGTGCTGTGGGATTTGTGGATGAATTTCTCTGAAGGGAACTGTCCTTGTAGGTACCAGGCACCTGGTACCCTTGAACACTGGTCCACCCATTCCCCACTGTGGCCCCTGGTTAGAGAAAAGAGCACTCTAACACTGAAGAGGAGAGAGGTGGTTGGGTCTGCACTCTGCTCTGTAAGTAACCTATTTATGATAATGAAGTTAATGTTACAGTTGCCCCTGAGGGAGACTTAGCCTTCTAGGCAGAGTGGGATCTGGAACAAGGCCAGGGGTCCTCCCAGACATCTTACACAAAAGGGGCCTGAAGCAGGAACCCAGGGAGAAGCAACACAGGCTTCCACTGCCCTGAACCATTTCCACAGGTTCCCCAGAAGCACCTTGCAGGTAGGACTTGGTGCATGGAGGAGACATAAAGGTCTGGGCCTGGTCTTCAGAGGGTCAGGTCATGCACCTACCTAGACCAGGTAGAAGCAAGGTGAGGACACCTACATGTAAACAGGTAGATGGGGCCAACCTCCACATAAATAGAAAGCAAGGGGATCTGCAGCCCTGGGCAAGGGTGCCTGGGCTCCTGGATCCCCTGCTACTCTCTAGGCTGGGCACACCTGCTGCTGATAGGAACATGGCCCCTGTTTAGTGCCAGGCATGGGGCAGTCCTTCAATGTACTGTGTTCTTCTAGCTCATCAGTTCTTGGGAATAGATGTAGGATATGAAGTAATTGCCCTCAAGATAACTTATGAACACTCTGTATTAGGGGTACCATAGACTCAAATACTTTTTTTTTTTTTTGCGGTACTGGGGATTGAACCTAGGGGCATTCTACCTCCAAGCTACACACCCAGCCCTATTTTTTATTCTTTATTTTGAAACAGGGTCTCACTAAGTTGTGGAGGCCCTCACTAAGTAGCTGAGGCGAGCTGCAAACCCGGATCCTCCTGTCTCAGCCTCTCAAGTACTGGGATTACAAGCATGCACCACCATGCCTGGCTTCACATACATTTTAGATGATTAATTACGACGACTTTCCAGACAAAGAGAAAATAAATATGATGGACACCCATACACCCATTGCTAAATTTTTAAATTTATTTTTTAGTTTCCCCACATCCTCGCCAACATTTGTTGTTTGACTTCTTAATGCTTGCCATTCTAATTGGGGTCAGATGAAATCTTAGAGTAGTTTTGATTTGCATCTCCCTGATTGCTAATGATGTTGAACATTTTTTCATGTATCTATTGGCCATTTGTATCTCTTCTTTCGTGAAGTGCCTATTCATTTCAGCTGCCCACTTCTTGATCAGATTATTTGTTTTCTTAGTGTGGAGACTTTTAAGTTCTTTGTATATCCTAGATATTAGACCTCTGTCAGAGGGATAGCTTGCAAATATCTTCTCCCATTCTGTAGGCTTTCTCTTTAGGCTCTTGATGGTTTCCTTTGATGAGCAGAAGCTTTATAGTTTAATGCTATCCCACTTATTAATTCTTGTTTTAATTTCCTGTGCTTTGGAGGTCTTGTTGAGGAAGTTTCTACCTGTGCCTATATGTTGGAGTGTTGAATCTATGCCTTCTTCTAATAATTTCACAGACTCTGGTCTAACTTCCAGGTCTTTAATCCATCTCAAGTTAACTCCTGTGCAGGGTGAGAGGTAAGGACTTAGTCCCATTTTTCTACAGGTAGATAACCAGTTTTCCCAGCACCATTTGTTGAAAAGACTGTCCTTTCTCCAACGTATGTGTTTAGCACCTTTGTCAAAAATCAATTGACTATAAGTTTGTGAACTTGTTTCTGTATCTTCTATTCTGTTCCACTGGTCTATGTGTCTATTTTTGTGCCAATAGCATGCTGTTTTTATTACTATAGCTCTGTAGTACAATTTGAAATCAGGAATTGTTATGCCTCCTGCAAGATTCTTATTCCTGAGAATTGCTTTGGCTATTCTCGGTCTTTTGTTTCTCCATATGAAATTAATGACTGATTTTTCTAGATCTGTGAAAAATGATGTTGGTATTTTGATAGGGATTGCGTTGATTCTATAGA
>PVJS01054337.1:0-12997 GCA_004027185.1 Glis glis
CACGAAGTTGCGGAGGGCCTCGCTAGGTAGAGAGAGAGAGAGAGAGAGAGAGAGAGAGAGAGAGGGAAAGAGAAAGAGAGAGAGGAGAGAGAGAGAGAGATATTGATCGCACGCGCATGCGCGCTGAGGTTGGCCGCGAACCCGGATCCTCCGGTCTCCACCTCCCAAAGTACTGGGATTACAAGCGTGCGCCACCACGCCCGGCAAAACACTTCTTATTAACAGCAACCAATCAAGGTGAGCATGGTGGCTTAAGCCTGTAATACCAGTACTTAGGAGGCTGAGACAGAGCATTGCAGGTTTAAGACTAGCCTCTGCAACTTAGTGAGACCCTTAGTAACTTAGCAAAACTCTTTTTTTAAATGAAAAATAAAATGAGGCTTGGGGTGCATTGTGGGGGTTACCCCGGGTTCCATACTCAATACCACAAAAAGTAAAACAAACAAACAAATAAAAGCAACCAATCAGAAGAGTAAGAATCAAGAACAAAGATATAAAACTTAAATGTTGGAGTTAAGATTATTACTATCTGACTTAAAAAAGACAAGTCTGAGTAGAATCCTTCAACGTCCTACTGCTTAAGGTTAGATGAACACTTTTTCAAGGTTATTAGCACTTTTTCTCCACTATATATGTATAAAGTTCCAAGATTTTTATTGAAACTTATAGAAGGAAAATTCTAGACAAGTATGTAGCATTTTCCTCTGGTAATGGAATTATCTAGAACATTATTCTGGAAATGGAATTATCTAGAACATTTTTAAAAACCTTACTATATTGTGTTAGCAATGCTACCCAAACTCATCCATCTTTGAAGTCTTTGAACAAAATTATTTGAAAATAATTTTGTTAGAAGTAAGGATTAGAGCCGGGTGTGGTGGCACCCGCTTGTAATCCCAGTACTTGGGAGGCGGAGATTGGAGGATCTGGGTTCGTGGCCAGCCTCAGCCACTTAGTGAGGCCCTCCGCAACTTCGTGAGACCCAGTTTCATATTAAAGTATAAAAAATAGGGCCAGGGGTGTAGCTCGGAGGTAAAACGCCCCTGGGTTCAATCCCCGGTACCGCAAAAAAAAAAAAAAAGAAATAAGGATTAAAATCATTGCTCACTAATTTATAGCCCATGTCCTGAGCAGAATTGGTTTCTGACAACCTAGTAAAAGAACAGTTCCCTGATCTTAGAGGGCAAATTTAATTATGCCACAAATTATATCATCAGCATATTTTACAAACTCTCTTAACTATCCCCAATAATTTTCATTGTTACTTGTGTTGTAGTGAAGTTTCTTGATGTTCTTTATTTGCATCCTATAAATAAGAAGTGTCAGAGCAAGAACTGTATCCTTAAATCTTCCCAGTGCTGAAAGATCAAGGTTTAGGCAGCCCTGATGCTATCATGTTTGCCAGCAGCAGGAGCTACCCCAGATTCTGCCCTGTGAGCCAAGCTCTGTAAGAGTTTCACACTGATGTTTCTGAAAGGCAAATCTGATCATATCGCTCCCTGTTTAAAATCTTCCAATTCTCTCTCCAGCCTTCGGAATAAAGTCCCAACTCTTAGCATCACCAACATGCCAGATATTGCACAATTTGACTCCTGCTTACCCTTCTCTCATCTTGCTCCTTCTCCAATCCTATCCTGCAGACATGCTTAAATACTTTGAGGTCACCGAGCATACCATGTTATCCTCTTTTTGAAGTTTGAGCCTTTTCATTTGCTGTTTGCTTTGCTTGTGTTATTCTACCTTTATGCTTGCTTAGGAATGTTCTAATTTTATACTACAGTACTGGTCACCTAATATTAAAAGTGCATGTTTGCCAGGCGTGGTGGTGCATGCTTGTAATCCCAGTACTTTGGGAGGCGGAGACCGGAGGATCCGGGTTCGTGGCCAGCCTCAGCTCTCTCTCCCCCCCCCTCTCTCTCTCTGTCTCTCTACTTAGTGAGGCCCTCCGCAACTTCATGAGACCTGGTTTCAAAATAAAGTATAAAAAATAGGGCCAGGGGCGTAGCACAGAGGTAGAACGCCCCTGCGTTCAATCCCCGGTACCGCAAAAAAAAAAAAAAAAAGTGCATGTTTTTAAGTCTATACTCTGTCTCAGAAGATAAAGACAGTATCTTTGCTTCACAGTTGTGCTGGCAGTGTGTCAAACACAAGTGCCAAACATTTAGAATGTTCTTGACAAATGCTTCTTGAATGAATGAATCAATACATGAATGAATTAATGAAGTGATTCCCTCTTCTGCATAGCCCCACCAAGAATGGCATTGATTACAGTCCTATTTGCCAAACCCCAAACTCATCCCTTTTGCATCTTAAACCGGGTCCATTGTTTATTCCACTCCTAGGATAAGTCACCCACATGGATCGCATCACACAGTAAAAGTGGACCAAAAATACGTCCCTGAACAATCACAGCAAAACAGATTTCTATGTCACTGTCAAAATAAGACAAAACAAAAACAAATAAACTCCATACCTTGACAGCTAATACTGAGATCAGCTCCACTTTTGACCCTTTGAAAATCTGAGGTCATATGATAGTACATAATCTGCTTATATTCATCACTTAGGTGGTTGCTTATTTCAACAGGAGGAGAAAAGGCATTTTCCCTCCTTAGGAAGTTGTTATAGATGAGCTCTCTGCAAAACAAACTCTAACCTGGAGAGTTGCATGCAAGAAGTTCATTGTGGAGTGCTCTAGATGAAGAACACTCAGGAGGAAGCAAAAGAAACATTGCTGGCAGAGGGGTTTAAATGTGATGAAGACATCTCAGCTGATGTCCACAGTCAGCTCTGGAGCTCAGATGACCTGCATAATGGTACTAAGTTTAGGCTCTATGTCTCTACCCCCTCTTCAAACAGCCAAGCTTGTAGATTGTCCCAGAGTAGGGTAGTAAGTTTGGGAGAATCAGCACTACTCTAAGGGCGAATCCTGGGACAGACATTGACACTGAACCATGATCAGGTAACACTCACAGACATGATCATGGAGATTTATCCAGAGGAAGCAAACACACAACATGAAGCAGTTGTTGTCTGACAAGCACATGGGGTGGGCTGGAATAGATGCTGACATGTGCTGCCCACTTTCCTCCTTCAAGACTGAATGAAGCACTCAGTTTCCCAGGTGCTGTGAGCAACAGCAAATCTAGCTTAAATCTGACTTAGTGTGGGGTCGTTGTTTCATTCATGCCTCTAGCAACATGTTAGCACCTATGTCATAGGGTTCTTGATAAGACATTGCATATTATATCTTGAAGAAGGGCTGCATTATTATTCTATTGCTGCTATAAAAATATTGCCCCAGACTAAGCAACTTCAAGTATCTTGCAGCTACAGAGGGCAGAAGTATGAACTGGGTCTCATTGGGCTAAAATCGAGGTGTCCGTAGAGTTACCTCTGTGGCTCTGGAGGACGACCCTTTTGTTTTGCTTTTTCCAGCTTCTAAAAGTTTCCCAAATTCCTTGGCTTCTGGCCTCTACTTTCATCTCCAGATGAGTGATGGTAGGTTGTGTATTTCTCACATGGCATTACTGAGTACACAGTCACACCTCCTTTTTTTTTTTTTTTTTTTTTGCGGTACCAGGGATTGAACCCAGGGGCGTTCTACCACCGCGCTACATCCCCGGCCCTATTTTTTATACTTTATTTTGAAACCGGGTCTCACGAAGTTGCAGAGGGCCTCACTAAGTAGCTGAGGCTGGCCGCGAACTCCTTTCTACCCACCCCTCTTCTAATGTTAAGAACTCCTGGAATTATACAGTAATACCCAGATAAACCTGGATTACTTCCCTATATTAAGGCTTGGTTATTAGAAACCTTAATTCTATTTTCAACTTTTATTTTGCCATGTAAGGTAAAATATGCACTGGTTATAGAGCGTAGAAAGTGGACATTCAAGAGGGTGGGGTGGGATGGGGTTAGGACATTATTATGATACTTACCATTACTGCTCACATATACCTCAAAATAATCATGAAATAAAAATAAATGCATTAAATCTTTCTCTTTGCCTCTCCTTAATCCAGTCCCCCCAGAGTCCATATCAATCCTCCTCGTGCCTACCGGTAACTTTTTGCTAACTCCTACAGCTTTTTAAAAAATATTTTCCTTGTACTTGGAAGGCGGAGACCGGAGGATCCAGGTTCGCGGCCAGCCTCAGCTAGTTAGTGAGGCTTTCCGCAACTTCGTGAGACCCAGTTTCAGAATAAAGTATAAAAAATGGGGCTGGGGGTGTAGCTCGGAGGTAAAACGCCCCTGGGTTCAATCCCCAGTACCCCCAAAAAATATTTTCCTTTTTTCCCATTTGTAGGGCCTCCATCGGGTTGTGATGTGACTTGACTCAAGTTATTGATATGATGGCCCAGAAAGTGGGGATCAATCCAAAGAGTGTCTGCATCATCTTCGTGGAGGACTGAGCACTTTCAAGGAAGCAGTGAACCATGCTGAAAGCCCATTCTACTTAAAGGATCTGGAAATTCAAGATATTCTGGAGCATCAGTCCAGATGTTATCTTCACAGATAACCCCAATTAGAGACTTAACCTCAGTAGAAGCATTCTTGCAAAGTTGAGAACTCAAAGTTTCCTGAAACTCCATTCCTACCATTAAATTATGGACCTCATGTATAGTTGGTTTTGCCCTTCAAAGATAAAAATAACTTTATGCTACTTGGGAGCTCACCTGGCTTTCACACTTTACCTAAATTGAAGATTAATCATCACCAGCCCTCATTTTCTTTCCTCCATGCATCAGTGGTGTCTAACAAATGCTAGCTAGTTCTAGAATCCTTAAAAAGCTACTTTCCCTTAACTATTCAATGCCCAAAATATTGCATCTGCTAATGAATTCCCTCTCACCATTATTTCATCCCAGGTTTACACGAATGAAGGTTGTACAATTTCACTGGCACAGTATACCAGGGCTTATCAGTACTCTACCTCCAGTGATGTAGTTCTCATTGTCACTCAGGCAATGCAATCCCAAATTCCACTTTACCATGAGATTTCTAGGATCATTTCTGATACAACCTGCCTGACGACATATCCTCCAATGAAGCAATCTCTGAAATAGAGATTGATGTGCAGGATATTCACTGGAGCAAAACCTAACCTGTGAACACCACTCAGATGGAGTGAGGGCAATAGGATTTGCCAGAAGGAGTTGAATGTTAATACTGTCACAACAGAAACTACTCTTAGTTCTAAGGAAGCTCTGGAGCTAGTATGCCTTTTGTTTCTGTGTGTGTGTGTGTGTGTATGTGTGTGTGTGTTGCTAGGGATTGAACCCAGAATCATTCTAACTCTGAGCAACACCCCCACACTTTTTATTCTTTATTTTGAAACAGGGTCTCTTAAAGTTGCTGAGGGCCTTGCTAAGTTGTTGAAGCTTGCTTCAAACCTGAGATCTTCCTGTCTCAGCTTCCCAAGGACTGGGATTATAGGTGTGCACCACCATGCCCAGTTTATGATGTTTCTTAAAAATAGTTCCAGCTGAGCATAGTGGCACACACCTGTAATCCCAGTACTTGGGAAGCTGAGACAGAAGGATCTCATGTTCAAAACAAGCCTCAGTAAATCTAAGTAGGCCCTCAGCAACTTTAAGAGACCCTGTTTTAAAATAAAAAATAAAATAAAATAGGGCTGGGAGTGTAGCTCAGAGGTAGAATGTCCCTGGGTTCAATTTCTAGCAACACAGACACACACACACACACACACACACACACACACACACACACACACACATTCCAACTGAAGCAAGTGAGGGTTTTATTTGTCCCTGCATTGACCAGTCACTGGAAGTCAACTGTCCTTATGGAAGAGACACATTGTTGGACAAACCATCTCTCTTCTGCTGAGGGCAGTTCCCTGAAAGGAACCTCAGCTGTGAGCTATCAGTAGTCAGTATTCCCTGAAGCTGGGAGAATGAATACCCACCTCCTGAAAAGAAGATCTGGTCAGCCCACTACAACAAACACTACCATTAATTTTTCTTTTTACTCCTGGAATTCTCTAGCTTAGTATGCACCAATATGTGGTCCTAAGATTTCTTTTCCAGAAACACTTCTGAGTTGTGGTTTGATAGCAGATTATAATTTTATCTTGCATTGTAATCAAGGATCCTGTGTATCATTCCATCATTCCATTATATATTAAATTAAATTAACTATTGTGAATAGGAATCTGGCAACCTCTTGGACAATATCTAACGATTGATTATGTGCCATGGACCATATGGAGAATAAGAATATCTAGCACTTTTGCCAGGCCCAAGTAATCTACTGAATGTTTACTATGTCAAGTACCATTCTAGGCACTTGAATTACTTCATTTAATACAAGAGATATAGAGTCTTGCCTCCTTGAGATTCATATTACTATGGAACCAATAACTAATAAACAGTTGACATAATACAAAAGAGTTATGCAATCAATTAAGAGATGTTAAGTGTAAAGGGAAAAATATAACAGTGAGTGGAGATGAGTAAGGCAGATTGTTGGGGTTTTGATCTGGAATGTTCCCCAAAACCTCATGGGTTAGACAATGCGGCAATGTGCAGAGGTGAAATAATTGAATTCTGAGGGCTCTGATCTCATCAGTGGATTAATCTACTTATGGATTAACCATTTAAATGGATTTATTGGATGTTAACATTAGGCAGGTGAGGCATAGTTGAAGGAAGTAGATCACTGGGGACATGGCCTTTGGGGTCCCTTCTCCTTTCTCTCTCAGCTTCCAAGCTGTCATGAGCTGAACAGCCTTCCTTCACCATGCCTTGTCACCATGATGTTTTTGCCTTGGAGCTGGCCAACCATGTAATGAACCTTTGAAACTGTGAGCCAAAATAAATCTTTCCTCTTCTAAATTGTTGCTATCAGATATTTTGGTCATAGTGACTCTAAACTGATGAACAGAGAGACAAAAATTTTAAACAAGTGGCAATGATAAAAGTCAATGAGAAAGTATTTAAGCAAGACTTGAAAGAGCTATTGAAATTAAATATGCTTATATCTTGGGGAGTAGAATCTCAGGCAGAGAAACAGGTTATGCAAAGGCCCTATGGCAGATATATACATATTAGGTTACAGAAAGAGCAAGAAGGCCAGGGTGGTTAAAATGGAGGATAGAAAGGGACGAGATCAAAGAGTAATGGGGACCACATCAAGTTGGGCTTTATAAGTTATTGTGAGGTCTTGTCTATGACTTTGACACTGGATGCTATTGAAGAAGTTTTGGTAGATGATAATGTGATCAGACATGCTAAAAGATAAGAGCTCTTCCTTTTGTGAAAATAATACCCTGGAGATGGGCAACAATGTAGAGTGAGACCTACTAAGAAACCAAATTGGATAGCTATTTAAGTACATGCCTACTAAGACCAGGGTGATAGCAGATGTGGTCAGATTCTGGAGCCACAGTATTTCCTGGATAATTGGCTATGTGGCATGAGAGAATGGGCACAGTTGAAATCTCAGTGGCTGGATGGATTAAGTTTCCATCAATTAAGGTAGATAAGATTGCATGCATTTGGAGCAGGATTTGGGAAGCAGATCATAAATGACTTATTAAATATGTTAGCTTTGAGATTTCTAGTAAACAACCAAGTCAGGATATCAAGTAAACAACTAGGTAGATATCTATAGTTTGTGGAAGTGGTCTGGACTATAGTATGAATCTAATAATCATTAATATACAAATAGTATTTCATGCCAAGGTCCTGAATAAAATCACAAAGGGGATGAATATAAATTTAGAAAAGGACCAGAAAATTTAAGTCTAGAGAAGTCCAAAATTGAGAGATGTGGGAGAAATAAGGAGCTAGCAAAGGAAACAGAAATAGTCACCAGTTATGTAAAATTTAAGAAAAAGAGAGAGATGCAAGGTTCTGTAATCCTAAAAGGAAAGTAAGTCCAAGGTGCAGTAATTAGCTGTAATTATGCAAGTAAACTGAAACCTTCGAATTGAATCTTATATTCCATAACTTATATTCTAATAGAAAGCATGCACTATCTCAAATCCTCAAAACACCACCACTATTTACAACAAATTATGTTTATTTTACAGATGAAAACATATCAAATTAGTTAAGTCATTTTTCAGGTGGGTGGTGAATTATAGAACTGGATTCTGTAGACTACAAAAATACATGCTCATGTTACTCAAATATGGATAATTTTAGTAGTGTCATAAAAATAAAATAATATTTGTAGATGGCACCATGGGAAGCCCAAGGTAGATGTGGTCATTAGAACACATCAACTTTCTGCTTAGGTATGACCTTTAGAGTTACAATGTCCTGGTGTCTCTAGCCTTCAGATTTACATATTTAGAAATCATTTTTTTCAGTATCCTGGAGTTGATTATTCTATTGGGGACTGATACATTGAATGAATACATAGGTTAATGTTAGAAGTCAAAGTGCTTAGAAATTTTGTAATGGAGGTTGTCAATTTTTGCTTTTTTTATGTCAATGTCATTCCTGACAAAATACCTGGGAAATTAAATATTCATAGTATGATTGAGTTTAGATTAACAACAAAGGTAATGGGATGATTCTGAAGAGATACTTATCCCCTGAGGAAGATGGCTATTTCTTTGTCTCAATAGTGATCACCTTTCTTAGTGAAAGGGAGTTTCAGGTAGTATCCCTTGGTGGTCAAGCACTCTGGCTCTGGAATCAGACAATGTTGGTTCAAAATTGAGACTGTCTACTGGTAATTACCTGGAAAGTTTTCTTTCTAACTTTGCCTTTGCCTCATATATAATATTGATGTCTTAGATGTACCTTACACACAGTATTGTAATGGAGATCCAAATAAATAATGTACACAGTGTATCCACATGCGTTATTATTTGGACTGGATTTCTGTGTCTCTCACATCAAGAAGCTTTCCATCTCTAAGATGTTGCTAGAAAAACTCAAACCAATTTTTTCTAATTTTTTCTATGCTTTCAAGCACAGAATCCCTCCTTTGTTAACACATTTTTTTGATAATGTATGTGAAGAGTACTAAATGTGTCAAAGTGACGCTTTTAACTTTAAACCTTGGAAAACAATTGCCTATGACTATTTGTTTTGAATTTGGGAATTACACTAGGGGAATCTTTTAGTTTATTTTTCTGGAACTGTATGCTTACATGGAAAATGAATCAAGAGGCCTCATTAGGACTATGCTTTAAAAAATTGAAGATTTGGTTGGAACTAACTACCAGTGTCTTGTTTATGTGTCAACTATGCAAGCTAGGCACAGATACTGAATTATTCACCATACGAGAAAATATTTTAAATATTATGTGGAGGAAGAAAAGATTGTAAAAAAATCTATGAAGTCTAATGCTGGAGGTTAAGAAAATGATTAAATGAAAATGTCTATGAAGTTTTTCTGTATATTATGCAGTTAGAACCTTCTTCCTTTTGCCATACACTATTCCATATTTATATGGAAATCTTAGTAGTGCCTGAAGTAGTTGCCTATAATTGTCATAAGTATAATTGCTATACTTAATTTTAAATAAGTATGGTTTATTATTGTTCTCAAACACAAAAAAAATTCTATTGATTTGTGTCAGTTTCTTAAAGTCCCAGGTTATTTCTTGGGTTCCCTTCACCATTCTGAGTATGTTTTAGATCATCTGTATGCTTGGTTATAAGTCGTGGTACAGATCCAGTATATCTACATGTAAAGTAAGAAGTACTTGGTGGAGGCAGAGAAGAGAAGGAAGTAAGTGGAGTAAATACTTTTTCAGGACTTTCCTCCCCCCCTTTTTTTTTACTGAACAGACATTTGCATAAATCTCATTGGCTAAAACTAGAATTGTCCAGCCATTCTTGGTTACAAAGAGGCAAGGCAATGGATCCTCAGAAAAACTTTGGAGTACTTTGTTTCTGAGATGATTCCTGGTAGTGGACTGAGGGGATGAGAAACGGAAGATAAAGAAAACAAAGACAGTAAGATAACACTGTGAGTAACTAAAGCTCAATCCTGCAACAATGTAGAATACATATCAAAGTTACCCAAAGAAATGAACAAAGAAACTGGAATATTTATTCACTACTGATTAAGAACTACAACTAGGAAGCATTTCTCTGTAAAACTATCAGCTTGTCTTGCATTGTGGGAACTAATCACCTCCCATAGATAGGAAAAAGCCCATAGACAGTCTGGAGTAATTATAATAAGCAACCTATATAGGTAATAGTAAATGCCAAGAGCATATGGTATTGTCTGTCCCATCCAAACTGTATTTCTCTTTTTTGTTGTTGTTGCGGTACCGGGGATTAAACCCAGGGGCATTTTATCTCCCAGCTATACTCCTGGCCCTATTTTTTTTTATACTTTATTTTGAAACCAGGTCTCCCAAAGTTGCGGAGGGTCTCACTAAGTAGCTGAGGCTGGCTGCGAACCCAGATCCTCCAGTCTCAGCCTCCCAAGCACTGGGATTACAAGCATGTGCCACCACGCCCAGTCCAAACTGTATTTCTCTTAAGTTTAGGAAGAAAGGAGTGCAGATGGCTATTGAATAGTGTGATGGTTAGTCTGAATTGTCAATTTGACTGGATTATGAAGCACCTAAGATTATGTGAGTTAGGGTGTGTTGATGAGATGATTGGCTTATGTAATGGCAGATTGAAGGGGAAGCCCTGCCTTGAATATAGGCAGCACTGTACTGATAGGCGCAGGACCTGGATTAAAAAGGAGAAAGCAGTGTGAATCGTGCGTGATTCTTCCTCAGAAAAGTGTGTCTACTCTTGCCTGGGATATTGGCCTTCAGCTCTTTGAACTGAACTTTCACCATCATTTCTCTGGAGAGTTTCCTGGCCTTTCCATCTTGGACTGGGACTGAACTAGTGGCTGCTCCGAATCTGAGACTCCAGCTCTTGGACCGCTAGACCAGCTGCTGGTTCCTCTGGCTCTCTGCTTGCAAGCAGACACTTGGGACTATACTGCTTTGGACTGTAAGCTAATTTGATAAATCCCCTTTTACTATATTCATATCCTGTGATTCTGTTACTCTAGTGAATCCTGACTAATACAAATAGAAAGTTGATAAATTCAGCCACAAAATGAAAATGCTGTCAATGAATTGTGCATGCTATTAGTTGGGGGATGGCTAAAGATTCTGAACCAGGCTGAAGAGTGGATATTGGATAAAATGATAGGCTGGAAAAGGGCTCCTGCTCTATTGGAGTTGACTGTATTCATATAATTCAATATTAACTCAATATTTTAATCGAAAAGTACTTAAACTTTGATTTCATATTAAATACAGATCATTTAGTGCCATTTTATTAGAGTCATTTAGTCATGGCATAAACATTTATTGATCTGAGCTGGTTTAGCCATGACAGTCTTTTCCAGAGTTAAGATGTTTTGTTAAATAACCTATCAAGAATGGTTATAGCCCAGCGATTGTGTGGCACTCCAAATTTCTCCTCAAGTAGTGATTACAATTTAGCAAATTCATTTTTGGAAAAGATACTAAACGTAATAGGTCATCAGAGGAAACTAATAACCATTTTGAACAAACTCTCAACTTCGGTACATTTTCAGCATTCCTATTCTGACCAGTCTAGGGCAGTGTCTCTTGTGATCCACATCTAATTATAAGCATATTTGGGGAATTAGCTTCTCTTAAATGTTTAAAAGTAGATTTGTTGGTTCGTGGGTTTTAACATATGATATTAAATTTATTTTTCTCAATGGAGCCAGCTCATTGAATTGGCAACAGTTTTGTGGAGTTCATATGTAAATCTCCCTCCATTACAACCTTATTTTGTTGATTTATTTTGGGTGCTATGAAACCTGCCATGGGTATGTTTTGCTGTACTTCTGTACATTCACTATAAAAATAAATGTTTTTAATGAGTGATAAAAAATCATCCATATTTTCTTTCAATTTTCACTTTGCTAATGGAAGGACAGATCAAGTATATTGTTTCCATGTAACATGAATTTGTAGAAGAGCTGAAGAATAAGGAGCAATATATAATAATCTGATGTTTTTCACATACAAGAAATGCCAGTGACATATTTTAGCTGTATTTAAACACACACACACACACACACACACACACACACACATACACACACACACACACTTCAATACTGAGTGAATAGAAAATATAAAGATTAAATCCACTGAATCTGAAGTCCGAAGTATTGGATTGTTTATTGCTATGGATTTTACATATTAAGTACCTTCAAAGCAAAACCAGACCAGAGAAAATTAAACAGACAAAGACTTTATTTAGGGATATCTCACTAAGACAGGCCAAAACTCAGTCTGAGTTCAACTCAGTTGAAACCAAGAGATGGAGAGATTTTAAGATCCCAGGTGTTGGTAGCAGGGATTAGGGGTCCTCTGTGTTTGCTAATTGGACCTGGCCCAAAGGAAAAGTAAACTGTGATCTTCTTGGGAGGACGTAGTTCTCAAACCAGAAGAGGATCACACAACAAAGTTAGGCTTCAACCCTCCCACAGTGATTGAAGATAGATAAACCGCCCTTCTTGATGGTTGCATTCCAAGAAGGGCTTTCAGGTCCAGGAGAAAGACAATCCTGGGTTGTTAATAGAACTGGACAGAGGCTTTTTAAAAGATTTATATCTTTAAGGGGCAGAGAAAAAAATGTAATTACAAGAATTCTAATGTAAGTGCTCCAAAGCAATGGAAGGTCAGGAGCCTAAAGGACTGGAGAAATCTGTCTAAAGCTTGGTCAAGCTGAGGGAAACATTAAGTTTATTCAGTCTTTAACTTTATGATAAAATTTGATACTCTTGATAATTTCATTAGGCTATTTGTCTGGAGTACTTAACAATGTACAGGAAATGGAATTTCACTCTCAAAAATTTAGATTATTTCCAGGTCAGTTAAAATGATATCTGTTTTTCTTCTGAAATTCAGAATTTATGAAATAGAAGACAAACATATGAATCCAAAATATTCTGTATCTGAAAATTTAAGGGAGATTTTTTGTATTTCTTTTTTTTTTTTTTTTTTTTT